>JABAJT010000006.1:75221-93080 GCA_018850275.1 Tephrocybe sp. 9174TJB
GTACCGTCTGCGGCTGAACACCTCCTTCCACCAGTTTATGCTCCTTCGTGCAGCCTATGTTTCCTGATACATAGACATTGCCTTTAGAGATCACTGCTTGGGCTGTAGATATCGCGAAATTGGTGAGGTATAATTACTAGTATACCAGTAAAATTGAGTCTTACAAAAGACAGGTAAGGGCGGGACAGCGTCGACAGTGGACACGATAGCTTTTGTGACAGCCATATGTATAAGATAGTGAAGAAAAGCTGAAGAATGCGGCCGGATAGCAAGTAGCTGATCGTTATCGGCATACCAAGTACAAATGCATGTTGACTGCTGGGCCGGTTAAGGGCAGGTTTTACATGAATCTCCTTGCGCAAAATCTATGGATATATAAGTGAGAAATAGTTGAAGATGGAGCTTGGCTATAGCCTAAGCTCCCTTCGATACTCGATAAAGGATATCAAGTTGTCGCGAACTTCTTCTGCTCTCAACCTAAGATCCCTACCACCCTCCTTACGTCTGTCAATTCCTCGGACAGCCTGTTTGATCCCCTCAACACTGGAAATTAGTTTCGCAAGATAGCCGCCTTGCCGGAAGTTGACATCGTAGGGCATACCCTCGTCTGAGTAGATATCGATCAGCGCTGATGTGGCTTGAATAAGAGGTTCCGTTCCAGCGATCGATACGTTGCCATCAGGCGGTAGGAGTGAAAACAGATATTGAGAAATCAGCTAAGGGCATGTTTCGGTATGAGAAGACTGTACGATAGCTTGTCACACACTTTGTTGCCTTCGATAGATTGAGGATGCTGGGCAAGGCATTCTAGTGTCCCAATACATTTCACTCGTATCCGTTCATCTGACGTGGCGCCAGATACCCCAATGAGAAGCTGAACTTGCTCTTCATTCGGCATCTGTCAAACGTGGTAAGGGCAATTGAAGTATTCGAGAGATCAAACTCACTATTGAACCCTTCCACACACTTCCAATACCCCATAGCGCACCGACAGCTATGTTCCACATTTCCTGCCTCCTTTCTTGCCCCAACCCAGTTTCTGTCCCAATGGCGGCAAGGGCAGACCAAATTCTATCCCAAATTTGGCGCCCCACCGCATGATCTGCAGACACGCTAGGATTGCGTCTGGTGGAGAGCGACAGGAAGATATTATTGAGACACTCCAGCGCACTAATGTGAATGGCACTTAGCGCCGACGTCGTAGGAGGATGTGGCGAGGGAGCGGCTAAAGGTGGGAAAGAAAGGTTGGTTGGTTGTATAAGGGCAAGCAACGGTTCCACCAGGGCCAGAAGGAAAGACGCTGAAGTAGTATTTATTGGAGTGTCTTCTTCCATGGCATCGTGTCCGGCGTCCATCTCCGAATCTAAATAGACTGCATGGTTCAGAGTGAAAGTGATATAATGCGCGAGGAATACCTTCATCATCGTCACTACCGTTACCTTCATCTTCTTTCTCTGGCCCTTGGGGTACAGGGTCCGGCAGTGTCGCGCACAGCCCAGTCAATATTTCCAAGGCCAATTGAACCGTTCTTAATGTGGTTTCTAAACGAGCCAATTCAATTTGTTCCGTGGATTTGTGGTCGGAGCCCGGGGTATGTTTGAGGGATAGTTTTTCTATCTGAGGCGCAGAACTCTAAATGAAGCATATGAATAACCAAAGTCAATGGCAACGTCTGAGGGAATCAACCTGTATCGCCACGAGCTCCGAGGCCCTGCTACAAATATCTTGAAGTGAGATGGAGGAGATTACTGGCTGAAGAAGAGGTAGAACGATATCATGATCTACGTCGATAAAAGATGCAGCCGTGGGAGGGGGTAAAGGCGAAAGGTTCCGAAGTATGCCTTGAAAAATGGGGCTCACTTTGAATTATACTGCATAACGAATGATGATGAAGTAGGGTTACCTGAACAGAGGACTTTTAGGGTAGTGAGGCGGGGGTCCGTCGGATCCTTCGACTTTACATTTGACGCATTCGTCGAGCGAACAATATCAAGTAGGCATGTGATGTATCCAGCATCCGCACGGACGTCGGAAATAGCAGAATAGTTGTCATCTGTAAGGACATAGAGACAATGGGCTAAAAAATCGAAGTCAAAGATCGGGTGACTTAGGTATTGGAGGTGGTAGGCATACCGGCGGCTGTCACCGGTGCAAGCAAAATCTTGTCTCGAGCAGCGAGGAAGGACATGAGGAAAGGAATGAGTTGAATGCGGTTTATGGCATCGAGAGCTTTGTTAGATGTTTCTCTACGCTGATTAGGGCCATGTCACGATAAACAAGGTTTCAACTCACGAAAGACACCACAGAACGGTGATAACGTTATCAGCAAAGTCGTAGACCAGATTCCGAGCATTTTCGGGGGTTGTAACAGAGCCTTCTAGATACTGGGCCAGGGTATTGGAGATCTGCACATGCACAAACCCGTTGTCAGATGAGAGAATTTCTAGAAGAAAAGAACTCGTGTACTTTGGGAATAAATGTTGTCCAAGGAACTAAGATGTTTTTATTGTACATTTCTGCGCAAATATCGTATCCTCCATCAATGCATAGATTTCTGGAAAAATCTGATCATGAGTTGATTGCATGACGATTCGTGGCAAGGCAAGCGTACCTGAGAGATCCTGCAGCTTCGACGATTACTTCCTCCTCACTGTCAGTGAGTCTGGTAATCAGCGCGCCAACAATATTCTTTCCCTGAAGCAATCGTCGGGTGGAGGGATCATTTTGAATGAGGTTGGAAACAGCTACACACGCCCATTTACGTTCAGCTGCATCTGGGCTTTCCATCTATTTACTTATGAGATAAACAGGACGTTTAACAGTAAAAGAAGTAACCTTTTGCAAGATGGGCAGAATGGCCTCGGATTTGGACGAAGTTGAAGTTGCTGAGGCGAGGCCATGGGGAAGATGAGAGTCCGGGACCCTCATAGGATTATGTCGACGCATAGCACGCTTTTTTTGTGATTTTCCCATAGCGGGCGAAAGAGATCGATTGAGTTCACTGCAACACTGCTTAGTCTGCAACAGAAAATCGGATTCAGTTGCAGAAAAAAGTTGACCACGTGCCAGTATTAACTATGATCTAATCTTATCTAGACGAAAAGTAGACCACATATAGTGTCGATTGTTAGCCTTAGTTAGCCATCCTGACTCTTACATCTGAAAAGGACGGATACCACGACATGTATCATGTCCATACTTACAAAAAACGTACTCGGCCCAGGGCTTACTGTCCCTTGTAGCCGATTTGGTAGTCGCATCCACCACGTTTTGCGTGTTATATCATGATGCTACTGATACTAGTTGCACTGGTTTCATTTTCAACGTGAATGATAACACCCACTCAACCAAGAAGATAAGTACACCATAGACACCGTATATTAACTAGGGGTAATAGCAAGGAGGGGTGCCGTCACTGGCGACAGGTCCTTGAACAAGGGCATTAGATCCATCAGTAAAAGATTCAGTAAAAGATTCAGGCAGTCTAGAATTAGGGCTCGTGTCATCATGTGGGGGTATGGTGTCCTGATTTGGCGGATGGGTAAGGTCTGCTTGGGTGGAAAATGCCTCCTGATCATGTGCTGGGGCACTGGGATGGGCATCGTTATAGTAGTAGGTAGGCTCCGCCTCTGAGAGAGAAGGTGCAGATGGAGCTAGGCGTGTCACATCCGATGTATGCTGGGGATCTTCCTCGAATGGCGGCGCGGACGGACCGGATACAGGCTCGACCAGGATGTCATCGAATGTGTAAGGGTAATCATAGAAGTCTGGTGCTGCCAGCTTTCCTTTTGAAGGAGGAGAGGGGAATAAGCGGGCAGGAGATACAGCGTCGATGGAAGGCCGTAATGGAGTAAGGTCACGATGAACAGGCTGGTGTGATTCATCCCCGAAGTCTTCTAGCTCCTCGTCTTGCCACAAAGGAGCAGAGATATGGTAGTCCGCGGCATCGTTATGCAATGAGTCTGCTGTAGCATCGAGAGGGGGCGCGCTGACAAGATCGGCCATGCGAGCCAAGAGTGCCTTGTCGTCGGTTGCTACATGGGCTACATGTACGGAGTGGGATGCAAGATTACTCTGGTTGGGCGCATCGTATGAAGAAGATCCTGCGTTAGAACATGTTTGGCTTGGGCCGTGGAAGGTAACTCCGCTGTCTCCATGGGCTGATGCAGATGTTCGCAGTACAGTAGTGTCATTGTGGTATGCAGGGGGTGAAGGTGGTGAGGGGGAAGGTGGCATTTCGGATGTGGCATCCACACGTTCCTCAGGTAATGAGACAATGCCGGCTCCTGCCTCTGTGTCAGCATACATTGATTCCAAAGACGACCTTCGTGATATTGGGGATGGGGGCAAGGGGGATATGTGGGTAGGGGCCGCTCCTGTGTCCTCTATTCTGTCCAGAGACGCACAAGAGATGCGTGGACTATTTGCCCGAGTTGAAACAATTCTTTTGCCTCGTCGTTGGCGTGCCGTGTATTTTGCATTGGCTTTCCACCGAGCAGTAGCTCTCGCCCAGATCTTCTTCTTAACCTTCACCTCTCGTTCAAAGAGCATGGATACCCTATCTTCTTCATCGACGTTTTGTTTCCGTCGTCTGCGTGCTTTCCCTTCGATGTCGTGACTCTGTCTTCGTTTTCGTCGTTTCATTTTGCGCCAGAAGAGGCAACCGATGATAAGGAAGCAGATGATGAAAGCGAGGACGAGTGACAAGGCTAGAATAAGGGTTGTGTGACTGTTGCCGGATTCCACCGGCTCCTTCCAACCAGGCGGCAGGCTGATGTTATAGGTAGCTGTAGATGAAGTTGTGGTTATCGGTACGGAGGAAGATGCAGGGCTTTGTATTTGATCGTCGAAGGAGGTCGCCGAGGTGGTGGCGTCGTCCTTGCATGTCTGATGATATGAGACAGGGATAAGAATGAGAGGTAAGGGGTAAACATACAAGGCAAACTGTTGAGCCATATAGTGTATACGTATCCACTCTTTGCCATCGACCATTGTCGCCCAATTCAAACTTGTCAGGTACGTGTCGAGGCTCGTCAGACCTCTTGGTCCACTGTGCGCGACGGCGACCTGGTGAGGGATTGCGACGTGCACGAACGTTCAGCGTCGGTGTTGGATCAGGAAGGAAGGGAGGGCATAAAAAGGAGGGCGGGGCAGGGCTCGCATGCACGGAAGTGACAGAAGCTGATATTGTTGACAGCAGGGCGAGAAGGGCAGACGATGGGCTGGGTGATGGGGCCTTGCGCCTTGGTCGAGGGGAAGTTGTGTTGTGTTCTAGCCGCGTTGAGCTCGTTGAACAGCGAGCACGGTGTGGAGGTATTGGCTTGGCCATGATCAAGGACCAAGTCGGTGCCAAGCAAGGGAGTCCACCCAGCACCGAGGGCGATGGCTGAAAGTCGCTGACTTAGCAAAGGAAGGGCTGCGGAGAACGACGTGAATATGCTGGGCGTCGGCAGTGGCAGTGAGGAAAGGGCTTGGACGCCGAGAGCAACGGCGAGGAAAAGGCTGGGCAGTGGGCGAGGGGGAGATCAGGAGATGACTTAAGGAATCCGCCGTGGCAAGCTCCGAAAACAACAATGTTCTAATAATAGACACCATGCCAAATTTTATTTACGCTAAATAAACGCTCTTTCGCCGCTCCTCCTCCCGCCCGTGGGCCCTCTGCAGAAGCTTTTGCTCGTCCACAGCTCGCCGCGTACGCCGTATTACATCTTCTGTCCCACTCTCGTACACTAGCTTGTACGTAGGCAGCCCAACCCGAATCTTGGTGTGCCTCTCAAAGGCTATGCCCTCCTCTCCTCGTGTACACCTAAATATATCCATGACACATCGCATGGTCAATCACAGGAACAGTTCAACCGACGACTCCCCTAACTCACCTCCGCAAGAACACCGGGGCGCCCCCTCTTTGTGTCTTGTTGACTGCCCACTCCGTTGGATAGTTCATCACAAAGCTGTCCACGTACCCTCGCCATCGACTCACCGCAGACCCGTCTGAATCCATACTGGGATCTTCGGGCCCCACAAGATACACACGGACACACTTCAATTCGCGCACCTGCAATAGGATCCGATGAGTATGGAGGCTAAAAATGAACACATTTTGTGCTAATATTGGAACGCACCCATTGCAGCTGATATAAATGGTCATCCTGCCCTACATGTCTCTCAGCCTCTCGACGATACCGGATAACATCTTGAGTGGTATGGATCTCGGCGTTTTGCGTGCTCTTGCAAAGTTTCCACATTTCTTGACATCGGTTATCAGACAGGACGGTCTGAACCTAGAGATTTTGAGAGGTTAGACTCAATCATCAGTCACGACACAGACTGACTTGTTTGACGAGCGCAGTTATCAGTTTGTCCAAAGTAAACAAGTGATACGCCTAACAAAGATAGTTTTGTTTCAGTTGGAGACGTCAATCGAGATTGTGTTTAAATCCCACCTTGGTTCCGAAAAACCATCGCATGTGTTCCTCGAATGTAGCCTGATCCATGTCCCCGTCAAACATCTTTTCACAGGCATTTAACAGGTACATGTAAACCACATTTGCATTGTCGCTTGCACCTCGGTCATCGAGAACTTCCATCGTTTGTTCAAGTACAGCGGATGGGCCGTTTGGTTCATCTAGGCCGAGCTCGACCGCAACACGATTAGCAAGAAGAGACGCGTGCTTCTCAGCCACATGCTGCGCCCCGATCTCTTTACACATGAGGATACGAGAATAGAGCAGCTGCGGGGCCAGCGAACGAATCAGGTCTTGATTATCAGAACCCATATTCTAAACGTACCTGGAGCAATCGTACCAGTGTATAGAACGTTGTATTGACGAAAAAGGGGCGTTCCAAGTCGGACCCAGGAGCGATATGTATGAAGGCATCCGCACCAGCCTCTGTCGCCCAGATATCTTCAGGGTTGTCTGCTTTATCACCGTTGTTTGAATGATTGGGTGAGTGATGTTCGGGGGAAGGGGAAGGATCTCGCGAAGCGGAAGGAGTCAGCTTCCCTGCTGCTTTCTCCTGGACAGTGCGTAAGAGTTTTCGCCTAAGGTCACCTGCCGCAACACCACCTGCCTGGGCTGAATAGGCACTCCCTACAGAGCGTCGCCCACTCCGCGCACCATCCGCACCATTTGCATCGGTAGACTCCTCATCATGTCCGCTCTCTAATGGCCTGCATGCGGCGTTGAATTCTGCCACTGGGTATTTACAGAGCGCAGGAATAAAGGCCCGTAGAAATTTTTCAACCGCTCGGCGTTCTTGGATACTATAGTTGGCCTGTGAACGATCAAGGAAAGAATAGATCAATTTGAGAGAATCCAGCAATGCGGACGTGTCGTGGAATGAGTATTCCAGCTGGTGGCCGACCGATCCCCGTGCGAACGATGGGACACCTTCTGCATCACAGGCTTCCAGTTGTTGATTCTTGATAGTTTCGATATCCGTGACGAAGTATTTTGAGGTAATATTCTTCTTATCGTTCGCCTTGAAACTGATTCCTTGGTGGTCCAAAGATTTGTAAAAATTCTTCGAATCAACCTCCCGCCACGTCCGGCTCCATTCCCGCTGCGCTCGACGCCACTCCTCATCTCGCTGCTTTAAGCGTGCAACGACAACAGGAACAGCCACACTCGGACAATCCTGAAGCGCTTGAATCACCTCTAACCCACTATCACGACCGTATACTTTTTTGATAATCCGATGATATATCGTCTTGCTTGGCCCCCCAAAATCCGGTTTCAGTTTGAACAATGTCCGCTCATCATTCGACATATCGTCGAGCCGGCTATTCAGCGGCTCCAACACCGCAATTGTCCGGGCTAGAGCTTCAAGGTGCACGTGGTACTCGAACCGTTCCTCCTCGCTCTTGTGCAGAGCTTCCTCGAAGGAGTTTTTTTTATGCGAGATGAAACCCGCTTCCTCAGACGCCCACGTTGGATGGGAGACCCATTCATCGTTTAGCACTGATCGACAAAGCTCATCACGTCCAGAACAGGCCAATCGTATCTCCTATCAATCAGAGCACTCGTCAGACAACTCTCCGGAGAACAGAAAGGACAAACAGAAAGAACAAACTACTCACACTATCGGGTAATCTTCGATAACTTGGTCCTTCACCATCATCTGCAGGAAGAGCAGACAAGGCCTCCGGAGGCCCGGTGCGAATACTACCAGGCGGTCCTTTTTCAACGTCATCCTGTCGTTCATCCCAGCCAATCAGGTCTTTGAACTCTAACAGAAGTTCTTCACCCAGGAATACGTTCGCCCGCTCAATCAGCGTCTTGGTCCCAATGATCTCCTTTGAGAACAAGCTTAGAAGCTTCAAAAAGTCTTCATACATTTCACGACTTTCCAAAGACTTCTTTGCCCGATCAAAGAAAAGTAATTTGTTGTTCTCTGATGGCGCGCCGTTTAACGCACTTGTGGGAACTGTGGAACCAGAAACCGGGAGGGTATGCTGATTTGACAAAGGAGATGGTTGGACAGGAGGCGGTGCATTATGTGCGTGAATAGGAGTGATTTGGGGAGATTTAGGTTGGACCAGAGGCGAGAAGGATGATGCTGAATCTTGATTATGATGGTGTTTGACTTTTTTAGCCTGGGCGGTCACAAATAATCAGATACATGCAACTGTAGATTTAACGAATAAGACACAGACTCTATTGGGGGCGGGTTTGGCTGGTGGAACAGGTGTAGGCTCCTTTTCTGCGCCACGTTTTCTACGTTTGGATGTTAGAGTTGCTTTTTTTGCCACCTTCTCCGCTGGGCTTGATGACTGGGTCTCTGGTACAGCCCAGGTTGCCGTACTTGGCGCAGGTACAGGTTGAGGAAGAATGGCTAGACCCTGGGTTTGGCCGAGGAAATTTTGAAACTCGGCTAGCAAATCTGGAGCGCTCTTGAATAGAAGCTGAACTTGAGCATAAACCTGAGACTGATAATTGGGCTAGGTCCGAAGTCAAAAGGTCGTACAATTTTCAAAAGGAGAGTCACGTACTTCCGGCAGGTGCTTTTGCTCTTTCTGATAGGTTTGAAGAATATCAAGGAACTGCTTGTACGTATTGGCATCGTCCGAAAATCGCGCTTTAATTCTGTTGAGATAATGTATAGCGTGATTGAATTGTCCGGGAGGTTCGACAGGGCCTTCATTGTTGTTATTCATGTTGCCGAGGACGGAGGCAGCGGCAGTGGTTTGGGGATTTTGAAAACCGGGAGAGAAGGGGGGTTCAAACGGTGGTTGTGGCACATGGAGGTTGAGAACATGAGGAGTGTGCGCACGCGAGGAGGGGCCTGCAACATGGGCGGGGATAGCAGGTATGGCACCAGGGAATGTAGGAGTACCAGCATGAGAACGGGATAGGTTATTAGTCATGAATGTGTTCTGAGTTGTTGTTCCTTGTGGAGTGGTCACTGTTATGGTATTAGGATCCGCAGGGTCAGAGATGTCGATTCGGTAGCCCATGGGCAAGAAGGTGTTGAAGCCTTGGATGAGCAAAGGGTTGCCGTGGAACAGACGCGAGACGCGTAAAATGACACCAGGAGTGTCTATGCTGATGAATGTGAATAGATAAGGCAAAACAAAAGGCTGCAGAGATGAAGAAGAGCTCACGTTTGGCTCTTGAAGTCCTTCATAATGTCTAGAAAGCGGTTATAGACCTCGGGCTTGTCATTGAACTGTACTTTGACGGCGTCAAGAT
Source organism: Tephrocybe sp. 9174TJB (assembly GCA_018850275.1). Lineage (NCBI taxonomy): Eukaryota > Fungi > Basidiomycota > Agaricomycetes > Agaricales > Lyophyllaceae > Tephrocybe > Tephrocybe sp. 9174TJB. The sequence goes on from JABAJT010000006.1 coordinate 84,914, forward strand.
AGCTGAGGGCATCGGTGACGTTCAACGGCCGGGGTTCCGAAGGAGACGACCTGGGTGCCCCTGGCGGTGAGTCGCTGGTTGGGAGAGGCGTCGGGGCTGCAATGCTCATGAGAGGCAATGGTGGAGAGGGCTGGGTGCCCGAAACGGAAAAGAGGTCTGGGATATGGCCCAAGTCCGGCAAGCCAGATGGTGGGAGTGCTGGTACAGGCGCTATGATTTCGGCATCAACATCCATTTGGACCCCTTGCAATTTCAGTTCGCAAGCAATCAAACTGACATGAACGTTGGCGTGGGAGCACAATCAATCTTATCTGATAAAGTCTACTAAACTAGTAACAGCGGGGGGATTTATGCGTGAGAGTAGTAGACCTGCCGCTATACGATGTACGACTTGGTGTCGAGATAATTCAGAGCTTCGGCAACGTGAATCCTCGGACCATCCCCAGGGGACGGGGTGGAGCCGATTGGTGGGTTAGGGGACGAAGATTCCATGCTCATGAAGTTGATAATTGGGTAAGCAGCAAAAAAAATATTGGGGAGATTAGTGGATGTGCTGGTGCTGATGATTTTTCGGCACTCGGAGCCAGCAATGCCTCAAGAATAATTGAATTTTGATAGATTCTAATATTATCTGATAACTAACTATCCATTCAACTTTATTAACCTGATGCCGATGGCGTGCTACGAGTCCGACTTCGATTCGGTCTTGCCTTTAAGTTTGAAGGCTGAATAGGTGGTACCGGCGGAGGGAAAAAGTATGGTGCTTCATAAGGTTGCGTCCTTAGAGTTTGAGATCTCTTTTTCTCCATTGATCTCTTCTTCACTAGGGGACAACTAACTGATCCTATTGTAAAATGTCATTTTCCGTTGATAGCAGATTTTACAAGGACTCACGATTCGGCGTAGAGGGACGACTAGTACTAACCTCCTTACCAAATGACAGTGACTTCTTCCTTTTCATGGATAAAGGCTTTCCTCGAGACGCATCTGGAAGTGGTGGCCTTGATGTTAAATGAGGAGATGCTAAGTGTGGAGATGAGACACGTTGCTGGAGTTTTGGGCACTTGTCCCGCAGGGGGTTAAGCTGCGAGAGAAAGTTCCGACTCGGTTCTTCACAGTCGGAATGAATTAGGACGCGTTCCGATGGAGCAGAATGTGATGGTGGTGATGCTGCATGACTATCGATGCCTGTGGTTTGGATAAATGTAATGACTGTGGGCTTGCGTTTAAGGCTGGGAGACGGGCCCTCGATGTGTGGTATAAATTTCTGTTGGTCGTGCTAGATTTATCAAATTGAATAGAACAGAAAGCACACTCTGTTAGTGGTTGATGCATGATGATGAACAATGTTTCCGTCAAAGGTCGCAAATCAAGGACTATATTGTTGACTCACCAAGAAAAACCCCACAGAAGCGAACAAGAACCCGGCAATGTGAACAACGATCCGATACACCTGAGCTTGCATGAGGGAGGCCTGTCAAGTAGTACGCCAGCCGTACGCAGTATACGTGTGTGCAGGAAGGATTAATAAGGAGGGGAGATAGAAATGTACCCCGAGTGGAGTTAGAAATGCATCTGATAGCCTGTGGGGTAGAGAAAGGAGTTCACCACAACAATGCGTTGCTACTTAATCCATGGGCGGTGTCTTGACAGATATGCAATATTAAATAAAACAGGGGGTTGATGGGCTTGATCGAAGGAAACGGCGTAGAACAAATTGAAGCCTCGAGTCGTGCGATGTGGTTCACTTGTAGAGGAAACGCGCGCCGAAGTTTAAAAAAGCAGGCTGCGCGGCTGCCAGGACATAGCCAACCTGGATAGCTCTTTTTCGGATCGTGTACCATGGTGGTTCTCGCCTGAACTTCCGCAGTGTCCAGTATGATAGATATTGAAGCATTGGGAGTTCATGGAACTTGTCTTCTATCTGACCAAGTCTCAGTCCCAGCAACATAGATCGTATGTACAGTGAGACAAGTTCAACGGACGGTGTGGCTGCGCATAGAGACGACTCCAAGAGGCAGTGCCATCAAGTCGCCTAAAAACGGCGGTTTTTGTTTGCTTCCTCAACTTTCTCATTCTCATTCTCTTTCACCTTCATATTCATTTTTATCAGTGCGCATGGGAATCATTCGCCCAGCGACTCCTGGTTTCCTTGTCACATGCGTTGCGACAGGTCTCTTAGCTGTTGTTTCGTTCTGTGTGCCCTACTTTAGGTCCGTATACTTTCTCAAAGCCAACATTTCAGTAGGAGGAAACAATGGTTCGATAACATTTGGAACCTTGGGCTACTGTTTAGAGTTGTCCAATGGCACTAGTTGTTCTAAACCATCGGTCGGATATGAACTAGGTGAGTCAGGTACTTGATCAACTCCTAGGCTGTTTGTGGCTCACTCGCCAAAGATATCAACAGCCTGGTTGGGAACGATCTTCCTGTGGAGATACCACAGGTTGTTGTGAAATGGCTCACCTACTGCCTAGTTCTCCACATCGTTGCTCTTGGATTATCGGCAGGATCTGCCCTTTTCGGCCTTCTCGCCCACGTACGGGAGATGTCCATGACCTGTTTTAGCACCTGCATTTCTGGCTTCGCAGCAGTCGTCGCCCTGCTCGCTTTCATTTTCGATATCGCCATATTCTTCGCTGCCAGAGCTCGCATCAATGCCGTCGGTAGTGCCGAAATTGGTAATGCTACCTGGTTGACTTTGGCAGCGTGGGTTCTGTTGTTCTTCAGCGGATGCTTCTACACTCTTGGTCGTTGTTGCATTTCAAAACGCGGACCGAGGGCGAACCGAGACAAATGGGACAAAGTTGAAAGTGTTCCCGGGCCATCTGAACAGATGCGCCTGGATGCGGTCAAGGCCGAGGCAGATCGGAAGGCCAGGCAGAATAAGGTCGAGGGTGGACTTCCTGCCTTCCATGAAGTGCAACCTCTTACAGGACACATCGATGGGGACAAGGTCTATCTTGATGACCCAAGGCAGCACCAGGATTCGACCCCGCAGGGAGGGCGCACTCATGGAGGGTACCAGCAAGGCTCCCCCGGCTCTCGTGCCGTCGATGAATACTATAACCCGACTCGTACTGAATACGCCCCTTCAACGTACCCTCCAGCGCCCCCAAACAATTACGGAAATACAGGATACGTACCTGCAACTGCCCACCGACAGCCTAGCGGCCACTCTCGATCCCAATATTCACACTCAAATTACGCTCCCTCTACGCATGGACCTACCTCTCCCCCGCCTATGCCAGCAGCATATCCCCAACAATACGCTGATCCTTATAATAACTCTGGTGCTCAGTATGGGCATACTGCAGGCGGATCTTCTTGTATGTTGAATATTTTTCAAGATTCAAGTAACTGCTCTCATCCAATTTTTCTAGACCATACAGCCACTTCTTCTCATGATCGCCAGTACACAAATTATGACCCTTACGAATCCCATCAAGGTGCCTACAACGCCAACCCCAATCCATACGACAATTATAACGCTGCTTCTGGTGCAGGACCCTCCACGAGCTACGCGCCCAACACCTCTAATCACTATCAAGTCCAGTCGCCTGCTGCAGGACCATCGCACCACAATGAGCGGAGCTACACGCTTGGGGGTGGAGCATATCCTAGTAACGGCCTTGGGTCTACCTCTTCGCCACCTCTGCCTGAGCATCAAACCTCCTACTTCCCCGCCCAGACAACGTTGTCACCTCCACCCATTGATACCAACGTTGCATACACTCCTGCGTCACAATCCAGTCCTGTCAAAGGCCCTCGACCATTAAATTCGCTACAAGTGCGCAATGATGATGATTCCCCGCCCACGTATGACGCTGGAACGTCAGGTATTCAGGGTACATGGGGCAAGCATTCATAATGCCAATGGACTCAGTTTTGGACGGCTTTTACATTTCGATTTATCTATTTACAAATTGTACGACCTACGGACGCCTCACATTCGCCTTACAGATACTATTTCTACTTCGACAACATACTTGTTGAATAAAACATACCCTGATGTTTTTGCCCTCCGCAAAAGAGTGAGAATGGTGGTACGATGGTTCAAGGTGGCGGACAAATCTAGAGGCTTTTAAAGGTAAAGTCGAACCCATATCCCTCGTAAGTTACAGAGTGGTACTCCCTGCTAGGTAAAGCAACCACCCTGAGAGCGGTTACACACACCTGCAAGATAAAAGAATCCGTATTGCATGCATTCCACGTACAATTGCAATGTATAGACGCGCATAATCAAACGTCACTTCGCTTTATACTCGTCAGCAAACTAATCATATTCGCGCTTCGATAGCTTAAAGAGCTGCTCGATGACGAGTTGTGTCTCCTTCCAGAGCGCATTGTGCTTGTGTTGATTTGATATATATTGTTCCAAGTTCTTCACCACAGAAGCTGTCTCTTGAGTGAAGTCGAAGTCAACAAACCTAATGATTTATGAAGTCAGTCGTTCACCGTGGTTTCAAACAGTGAGTCCATACATATCTGTATAGTTTCTGATAAGAAAACATTAACGTGTAAGGTAGGTTGCATAGCTTATGATCATGATCCAGGCTGACTTACGTTGCGGCAGTAACCTTGACGTTGTTGTTGGTCAGTTGTTTTCTATCATACAATGGCGGCCATTCTGTGTATTCCGCAAGTAATTGCGCTGCACCTTTCAACGGGCGAAGACCACTATAATTGTCAAACATGTGGGGGAAAACCATCCTCTCCGAAGAAGTAGACAGGATTTTCATCATTTTGTCTTTTCATGTGGCTCCACGAGTGCTGAAGGTTTTCCTTGACGACCCGTGCGGCAGACCAGGTCGATGCTTTCCTGCCAGCACATCAAGTGAAGGGCATTTGAAGGAAAAATCAGGTTTACCCTTGACAATATATGGGTTCATGAAGAACAGCGAAGAGTGGATTGCTATCGAAGGGCTGTTCTTGCTCTATGTTGCGTAAAACTTTGTATGTTAGCTTTCCGAAGAGAGATAGATCGTTGGCAGCACGAAGAACGATCTCTATAACCAAGATCCATATTGAACTTGAACACATTTAAATAATGAATTGAAAGCTTACGGTGTACCGCATCAAGGCCGCCTAGGCAGACGACAATCGAAGTCAGATTTTTTTACAATAATCTAGCTTGAAGGGTCAACACTTGACCTGAGCTTCCGAACTTGATACCAAGCTGAAGGAAGCGATTGGGAGTCAGATTTCCACCATTCGGAAGCATTACGTTGTCTGAGTCAAGAAATAAAAGGATATCTCGGACCTAAGTGAATAGTCAAGGGATGCGCAGGGTAAGAAATGGAGAGCTTGGGTTGCTGTAGCGTACTGACCCGCTTGATATCATTCGGATATTTCTCATAATAAGTGGTATTGCGTACTAACACCCTTTCTGTTGGGGTGAGAGATTTTTGTCAGAATTTGCAAGCAACTCAAAAAGTATACTTGCTTTCAAGAGCGCGATATACAGTTTCCGGAGAGTCAACGAGAGGGGGCATGCCAGCAGTTATGAAGACTTCTTTCAGCCCTCCCGGGTAAAACGAAAGGTAAGTCAGAGAGCAAAAGCCCCCAAAACGTTGCCCCAAAATGGTCCATTTTCGATCCTCCTCGTTAGGCTTTGATCCTAGCAATATCTTGCGAATAGCCTCGCAATCCCGAACTGCCCGCAATATTGAGCACTGCGAAGGGTATCAGATATGAATGGGCTGCTTACTGATATTGTCTGCTCTGAAGTGTTTGAGGTATTGGAATATCTCCTCGTCTGTCTTTCCCGAGACGAGATCAGCAGAAAATGGTGTGCTCAAACCTGTTCCACGTTGATCGAGCCATAAAGTCTAGATCAGCCGTTGTGAGGCCCGTAGTATCTGGAACATTTAGATAGGTCAAAAGACGCAAGATACTCAGGTTTTGCAGTTATATATCCACAGTACAAAAATCATGTGTTCTGCTGACGAGGTATGTTCGTTTTGTTTTAATACAGATTTTGGGAGTATGGAAGAACAACTGATGTAAAAAAGTGTGCCAAATATACTAGAAAGCAAACTTGTATTCTCCACGCCTACTCTGCGAGGGGTGCTTCTCATGAGGCGAGATGAGGCGAGCATACATGTGCCTTTGATCTCATCACAGTTCATCCTTTACTTTCCCTTTGAGGCCTACTGTAGGAGGCATTGTAGCAAACAGCATAGAAAGGAAATCAGTCACAAAATCTGCGGCCGCGATACTTGTAATTTCCGCTGGAATCGAATAGCTGATTTGTCCGAGGAATTCTCGATAAAAAGTCATGAAACACACCGTTGTCATAAGCTGGAGCGACTTCAACGATGTCAACGCCACTACTCGGATAAATTGGTCAGAATGACAGGAATTGAGGCGATGAGTAGTACGAACACAAAGTTAAGGCCAGCCAGTCCTCTCAAGATACGCTTTAATTCTCTGGTAGTCCATCCACCAGCTTCCGGAGTTCCCGCTGGAGGATTCGGTTATCGAAAGCTGAACAGATAAACATGTATCACTTGCTTCCAGGAGCCAGGCCAGGGTCTATCATCGAATGCTGGATCAACATGTGGAAAATGAACGCAAAGATTGGGCATACCTATAACATCAATATCCAGGCTATGCAATGTTCCTTCAGACATGAAAGCTTCCCCGAGTGCTGTATTCTCACCTCAGATACACGGGCGTTGTCCCAACACGTTCTCTAACTCTACGAATGATCTCCGGTATACCCAGGTCGTCGATATCATCGACACTTATCAGCTGAAAGCCGACCTGTCTATCGTTTTCGAGATCGCCAACTCCCTAAAATCTTCAAGCAACTGTTTTATACTTCGGGAAAAGGCACCGTACATCCATCCTGCATCGAATCCCTGCGTGGATACTAGTGTTTGCAATTAGTCCTTCTTCATGAGCGACATAGAAGAAAGTGCCATGTGTAATTCGAGACTGTTCTGTTGTTTGATCAGGATATCGCGCTCCAGGTTTCCAGGTGTCCTGGTGTGGTATGCAACTCAGTCTCAAGCAGTGCGAGAAATTGGTTTCGTTAACTTTTATTACTCACCAGATGTGCGTCAAAGTGGATTACAGAAACTGGACCATACACCTTATTTAAGGAACGTAGAATGGGGAGGACCTGGATTCTCTAGGTTAGGAATTATTCTGGACCCAAAGATAAGCATATTTCCAATAGTGTGGTCTCCCCCAAGACTGAACAAAAGTGTGAGGTTCTCCATTACTCTGATGCAATTGATAAAGCTACTGACCTGACTATCCGTGGATGCTCGAGGCCATCCTTCGCCAATGCACGTGTTGGCTCCTTGCCAGTTAAACCACCAGTGGTCGTTCGATCCAGAAGTGTGGAATAGGCGACTTCGATTTGATCCACTGCAAGTGCATTATCGAATGGGCTCAGTGGGACCTAAGGAGAAAGCTTAGTGCCAGTAACTTTATGAACGATCTGAGTGCCTTTAACTAACATCACCGCAGTCAAGGATCTTTGCGCCTTGTCCGAAAGGATTGATATCCCATGCTATAGTATATCCTCCACCTTCGCGGATGCGCCGACTGCCAGATCGAATAGCATATGGGCCGAAGCGGGCACTTATGTTAATTGATCAGTATCGAAAACGTAGCTTTAGGGATGGAGCCACTATACCCTGGCCTATATGTCACCCCAGTGTCAAAAGGCAAGCCAAGGAGTGCGACATCAAACGATGTCGTTTCTTCATCCAAGCAACGACTGTATGGAAGGTGCGCAAAGGAAAGAGGGCCCGAGAATGGCTGGTCAATCTGTGGGCCATATTTGGCTCGCCATGTCGACTTTGTATCCACCAGAGGTGTTTGGTGACTAAAAGCGACAGGCAAGAAAGCTGGCAGCGTAATCAGGATAGACTTCCAAGACATAATCGATAATCCACCGCTTAGAAACGAAAGCCTGAGCCGACAAGGCAGCATTTTTTATAGCATGCTGCATGATGACACATCCTTTACCAGAAATTATATTACATATTATCAGACACGACATGGTACCCGTAAAGGCACCCCCCCCGAGAAGTAAAAGCAATGTGAACTTTTTGGGAGGGTCAGATACCTCCAGTCCTTGCGTCCACGCGACGCAGAGACCTTATCTGCCATCGCCTGCGATTTCGGGCTTTCTCTCCCAACGCCTTG
>JABAJT010000007.1:0-88468 GCA_018850275.1 Tephrocybe sp. 9174TJB
GAATTCAAAGCCGAATTTCATGATCAATCGATGAGACTTACAGATGACTCGTACTCAAGCGACGGTTAACTCTGGCTGTAGGAGGTGGTTGGAGCAGTTCACGAGCAACCATCTTCTATTCACTTTCATATATACTCCTTGATCCCGCTCAAATTCCGTTCCCAGTTTAGCTTCAAATTTGCCATCGATATACATCGCAACCCCGAGCCCGGCTAACCTCATGTGATACTCGCAGGCAATTGAAACAAAACATCGCTGTCTACGACATCCGCGAAAATCATCCTCTTCACAGACTTGAGTTATGTTAATATGCATCGGATGCGTTCGATAACGACCACAAACGTTTCTCTTATCGCCGATGGCTTATGCCACGACGCGTTGCGCGAACCTGACAGCTCACGGGACAGCCACGGGACCGGGTGACATCACACATTGAAAAACAAGCACCGAGTTTGATAGGCCTCGTTGTATTTGTACTAGTTCAATACATCATCTTTTCTTGTCGAGGCGGCGTTAAGCCCGTGGACTTAGCTGTTGCGAGATAACAACTGGTGGGCCCACAACAGTCGAACACTTAACAAGTTGCGGAGCCAACAAAAACAAGGTTTCCCTTGGATTCACCGCGTCCGGATTTCGTCGCTGCGATGGCTGGGCAAACAGTCAGACATGCACCAATGCCAAGTATTTTCGACCTCACCTGTAAGTCGTTAATCCTGTCTACCGTCTCTCCACCACTGACTGGCCACGACGCGTAAAAGGCAACAAGCCGTCTGCGTCTTTCCGAGATTCTGTCTTTTTTTGATTGTTCTTCGCGACAGAGTATATCAGGCCAGCAAGAAAGCCGACGGAAACTGCGGAAACAGAGCCAGGTGTTACTGGATCTCCAAAGAACATCATTCCCGATGCCGCGACAGGTAACTTGTTCAACGCCCCAACCATACTAGGAGTTTAGGTCAGTTCAACTCCATTCAGCTGTTTAGGGAGCTAAATTACCTGTATGTCGTGCTGCTCGTTACCCTGATACACCATGCTGTTGTATAGGAGATTCCCGCCGCTGCTGCACCAGAAAAAGCAATGGCACCCAACAGGAGGTTTCGTGTCTCCAGAGGGCTAAACAAGGCGGCATATGATCAGAAGCTGGGCAAATCAGTGATATATAACAAAGCTCACAAATTCAACGCAAAGCTCTCGCTGCTCCAGTCTTCAACTGCGAGGGAGCATACGGCTAGGACAGGTATGCATAATAGATTGTTATAGAACATAGAGTCCCAATCCGAAAATCCAGTAACTTTAATCCGTTTTCGCATTGCCAATACCTGCAGCGTGGTCAATTGGGTTCAGTAGTGACATCAAAAGCGTAGGTGTAGAAGGCTCACGTAACCAGCACTTGTCAGGCAATTTATGAACATCCACAGATAGCCAATGTTCAATTGGTGCACAACTCCAGTGAACGACTCCAAACTGTTTATACCAGCCACAGAGGTTGGATTTTGCAACACATCTGTAATATCAGACCACGCAGCAATAATGGAGGATAGTATCTGTGGTAAATTGAGATAGATTAGGAATTCATTGACTGATTTGAAGAGCGTACCATAAAAATGAAAGACACAAATGTTAAGCCTGTAACTTTTCCGCCAAACCAGATGACCTCTCCGTACGCCTTGATGTTCAAATAGAATTAGCATAGCCTAGGACATAAGAACAAGGCCATACACACGATAAGAATGATGGTCAGGTTCTTGAAAATAGTGTATACAGGTATCTTTAGAAATTGCTAATGGAAACAACATAACTAAATTCATAAAAATGGCAGTAATGATGTAGTTACTCACAAGACTCTTAGATCCAGTATATATCACGCTCACTAAGAGTGCGCTTATAGGAAACCAAGCTTTTGCGTCGCCAATATCAAATGAACGAAATCGTATAAGGCCCAACCTCTTTGCAACCGAGACGCAAAGAACACAGACAGACGACTGCATGGCGAGTAGTAAAAAGGTCATAGAGAAGTGTGCACCAGACACCACGAACTGCATCAGTTAATAATGCCTCAGCCAAGTTACCGAGAAATGGGTTAAGATAACTCCCGCACCTTATTGACTACGGTCATGAGGATGGACGCGCCACAGTAGCATATTATTGAAGAGACTATGGACGCAGTTCTAGTAATAACAGGTACAGAACAGGTAGGATGGCTTGCCTGCAGATGTCTGTTCCTCCGACTTCGAACGTCCTCCTGTCGCCAATGCTTTCTTGAGTTCTGCTACATCCTCTTCTGGTGATGGAGATGTCGAACGATGGGCCATGTGTATGGGTTGTACGCTGCAAGTAGCCGTCACAGACCCGTCCCTGGCTCCTGGGTAGTGAGGATTTGAGTATTCGCCAGCAAGTTGCAACTTGCACGTCACTGGCACTTGGAACTCGATGATGGCAAGTGTTCTCCACGTGACGCATACCTGTCTCCCAAACTTCTCGTCTTGACTGAGAGTCACTGCGCAGGCCTGCCCGTTGCAACGAACATATTCTACTGTTCAAAATGTCCTGGATATCAACTCTGGCATCTATAGGTATGGCAGTCGGCCCTCCCTTGGTATGTGTCCATGTCTCAAGAAATGCACAGATAACAAATGTCGTTTGCCAGGTTTACGCTGACCAGGCGTACTCGATAATCAAGAAAAAGTCCGTTCTTCTATCTATGAATAAACTTGTCTCTAAGCTAACAATATACCTAAATTATGTAGAGACTCGACGGGATTCTCTCGCGACATTTGCGCGATTCTGTGCGCCCCATTCCACTGCCACCTCCGACCGTCCTAACCAATGCTGCTTACTTGCAGGCTAATAGCCAACATTACAAGATGTTTCTTCTGGTTAGGGTGGGTCAGAGCACATATCTTCTGCTCCTTATATTTGACGGCTGATTCGTAGAGAACACTACGACTTCACACTTCTTATCCAGTCAATCTTGATGATACTGGCCCAGGTATGCCAGGCTCAGCGTTGTCCATACCACGCTTGGCTCACTTCATGTCCAACAGCTGGCACTCTTATACATATGCATTCACTACCGCCCCGGGCTCAGTCCAGAAGTCATGGGTGCATCCTCCCGCCCGTTCTCCTTTTGGCAATGGCCAAACTACTCCCAGTATATAGAATTCCTGGCTGGGTTCATGTACGTTGGCTTTTCAATCTTGTGAAAAACTCCCGTCTGTAACCCTCTTCTAGCCTCTGCCAAACCATCCTATTCCTCATTTTCGGTAAATTCACAATATTTGTGTCCATACTTGGCTTTGTGGCATTGGGACTTGAGAGCACATTGCCTATCCCGCAGCTGATCAGGTTTGTTCTATATTTTACTCCTTGAAATGGGGCATATCTGACGAATAGATAGCAACTACAAGCAGAGATCGTTATACGGGTTCCGTATGTCGACCTTGGTGGGCTGGGCTGGTGGAGACACTTTCAAGTACGAACTCAGTGGTTTGCTCGAAAGAATTTTCAGACTGAATGGGTGAATCTCACAGAACTGTCTACTTTTTCCTCCAAAATCTGCCTCTTCCATTCAAAGTGTGCGCTATTTTCCAGCTGTCGGTAGATTGCGGTGAGAACAACTTTTTTCAAAGTTGATCTCGACTTATCTAACGTTGCTACAGCCATCGTCATTCAACGCATCATCTACGGCAATTCTCCACCAGCGTCTACTTTGCTAGCTGACGATGATGAATTAGAGGAAGCTTTAGCTCTGGCTTCTTGATTGGCTTGTCCCTCGATCGTTATTTTAGACTTATATATCACGCTCAAATAGAGGGATATATTCTTAAAAATGCGCTTCAATTTTAGCCTGGTCATCGTGAATTGTACAAAGTTGTGCTGAGTGAAGAGATTGTATTGTGAAGCGTGATTACACTCGGAGCGCGGAACAATGGGTCTGGCCAAGAAATCGAATCGTTGGCGACGTACCATCGCCATTCTTGAGTGTGTCAACTAGTAGTACTAGTTATGAGACAGGTAATTGCACTTTTGGGGATGGGGCAGTAACTGTCAAGTATTCGTGCCTCCGATGACTCGGCTTTCAGTGTTCACGCCAAGGGCTAACGTTATATTTAAAAGTCTATGTCAATTCTATACCAACGTCTCTATAAACAGCAATACTATAGTCTCTCCTACATAGCTATCCACCAAACCTCTTACACAACCCATCATAAATCAAGAAAATGATCGCCGAGCTTGGGATGCTCCTTGCAACCGTAATACCACAACCGGCATAGAAACCCTTTATCCCCTGGGCTGAATGTATCGCTCGTGCCGTGCCCCAAAATGTCGCCTTCGATTTGGATAGCGCTCCTCTCGGCCGGAGCTCCTCCTCAGTCTGCATAGCACTCTTAACCGTGTCCGCGGGGAAGAGGGCAAGATTGAACGCCGCGCCTGCGCATGCACCTGATAGTGCGCTCTCCCACAGCTTCAACTCGATCTTCCCTGTACGTTCCGAACCATGCCCCTCGCTCCTACTTCGCCTTGATACCAACGTTCTAGCCACAAACTCTTTCGTTCCAAACCATGCTGCGGTACCTCCCGTCTCCCTAATCAACGTGCCCGTGTGACCGTGCCATAACCCCTTGATGCCATCGGTACGTAGGACGGTTGTCAATACTGAAATTGGACCTGGAAGTGTGGAGGACGGGGAAGATACAAGCATTTGGACTTGCATTTTACATTTTACAAGCTCGATTGGTGTCCTGTTTGTATTGTGAACCCCAGACATAAGCCCATCAGACAAAAAGACATACAACCAAAAACTTGTGACACATCCAGCACCTGCAGCAGCCAACGCAAGCTGTGACAGTGTTGGCTCCTGCTCGATCGGTCTGTTGGTGACCTTGCGAATGATGCTTTGTAGTTCTCCGTAGACAAGAAAGAGGGACGCATTTTCTGCCATTGCACCTACAATTGGTGCAGGGAGGCCCTGTGGAACATTCTCAATGATATGAATAAAAGGACAAAATGGGCACGAACACGATACAACCCCCTAACCCCCTCGCCCTTCCACGTTCTGACCAAACAGTCGATGGGGCCTTTAAACCTCGCGGTCTGATCGAGTACCTGGGCTTGGAGGCGGACCTTCGTGAGGTCAAAGGGGTGCTCGAAGACTTTTGATACCATGCCCGCGATCTAGCGTTTTGAGGTGGGTTAGCATTCTGTAAATAGCAGGGTGCAAGAAGGGACACACGCTCCCAAAGGCGATATCCTTCAATGCCCTGAGAGCGGGTGTGTCCCTGGCGAAGGCATCTGGGGCAGTTTCCATGGTTGTGAGAAGAGGGAGAGCGGGCACACCAGGCGCTCCAGGCGTAGGGGGTATATTAAATACCAGTGCAAGGCCGGATCCACAGCAAGAGCTCAAGGAACGTTATGTATGCTCGGATCACATAGGAATCTAATCTGATAAGCCAAGCAATCAAACCTTGGCAGCACGTGCTCCGACGACGCGTACTCCCTGGCTTTCCCCAACGCTTCCTCTTCCAATTAACAGAATGGCATCCGTATACTCGCTCCCAGGCTTCAACTTTTCTAATGAGATAAGGTAGCTCTCGTCAAATTCATCGGTAGAATCGAAACTGAATTTCATGGTCAGAAACAATTTCATCGCCGACAAAGGTCTCCACCTCCCAAAGGCAACAAGCACTGGTACAACGATCGTCGGGTGTCTCTTCAAGGATGGGATCGTGCTAGGCGCAGATACGCGCGCGACAGAAGGCCCCATCGTTGCTGATAAGAATTGCGAGAAAGTGTGTGGACCCTTTCCCCTTCTCTCTCGGCCAGTCAAATCTAACCATGCCCACAGATCCATTACATCACGGAAAATATCCGCTGCTGTGGTGCAGGTACTGCCGCAGACACTGAATTTACCACTGCCCTCATATCTTCGAATATGGAGCTCCATGCTCTATCTACTGGTCGTACTCCTCGCGTCGTAACAGCAATGACCATGCTCAAGCAGATGCTTTTCCGATACCAAGGGCATGTTGGCGCCGCATTGGTGCTAGGTGGTGTGGACTCAACTGGCCCTCAATTGTTCACTGTGCATCCGCATGGGTCCACAGATAAATTACCGTATGTCACCATGGGAAGTGGATCGCTTGCTGCGATGGCCGTGTTCGAGAGTGGGTGGAGGAAGGATATGGAGGTTCGCACTCATTTTTTCTGTGATTTTCCTCCTGTTGAAACTCTTGACCCTGCTTCTTAGCGCCATGAAGCCCTCACCCTGGTCAAAGCCGCCATCTCGGCCGGTATCTTCAACGACCTAGGGTCTGGATCCAATATCGATGCATGCATCATCACAGCTTCCGGGACAGAAATGCTCCGAAATGTCGAGATGCCCAATCAGCGCGTACAAAAGGAGCGTTCGTACGGATTCAGGAGGGGAACGACGGCGTGGAAGACTGAGAATGTTAGGTCCTTAGTGGTCAGCGAGGAAGTGAGGGAACTTGTTACTGAAGCGATGGATACTACATAAAGTGGCTTTTCTTGGTGTGTGTATGTTACAACGAAGGTTTTACATTTCTCTCTCTCCCCCTTTATGTCTTTGCATTTGTGTGTCAAACGCGCGCATCTAATTTACTCGCTCGCTAAACAAAGGGCTCAACACTCCAGTACATGGCAATAATCCAACAGCGTCCAAGGAGCCAAGAATACTAGTAATCTTGATCTTTCTGGAATCAACATCATATGTAGGCCGTCGCTGGCAAAGCCACAAAACAAAGCTAAACTACATAATCGTCAGGCCTCGATATTGGTGCTCATCCAGTCTTAATCTTCATATGCACGCTCTTCGCCCTCGTTAACTGATCATAACCTATATCATTGTTGTATTAGCACCCCATTCCATCATCCAGATGAACCACTCACCAAAGCGACTCAAACTGACCCCCCTCCCACTGCCTTTGACCCCTACCCAAGCCAGTGCGGGATCTAAATAATCACACCTATTCAAGAACACTGTTCCCGTTTCGAGGTCATCTGTTAACTGGAGAAACGCTTTCTCGGATTCAGGATTTGATTCGGCGTTAGTCCAGATAGACGCAGTAAGCCCGTAGGGGGAGTCGTTCATTAGGGAGAGGGCTTCAGCGTCAGAGGACACCTGCATGGAAAAAGTGGAGTTATAATATCAACGTCGGAGAATCATGAACACGAGGTGAGAAAGCGAACCTTCATAATACCGACGATCGGCCCAAACGTCTCTTCCTACATCAAAATCAGCACACAAATTACCAGACTGGGACCTATCAACTAACTTTCATGACATCCATGGCTAAATAACGCAAATTAGATTTCCTTCCCACAAACCTCACAAGGTGAAATAACGTACAATGATCAACATCAACTAACACTTGTGGCGCCACATACGTCGTTCCCCTGTCGCACAACACCCAATCAGCATAATCAAAGGTTTAAAATTCTCTGATATAACGTACGGCTTCGCAGCAGGAAAGAGCTGCTCCGGCACAAGTGCCTTTGCTCCGGCTTTTACTACAGTTGTTCATTAGACTTTTACGAGCGCCAGAAGCAAAGCCACGAGACTCACCAGCATCCTCTACCTGCTTCCTAATTCTTTCAGCGCTAGCAAGGCTAACTACAGGCCCCAGGTTCGTCTCGGGGAGTGTAGGATCTCCCAGTTTATATGTCTTCCTCACAAAATACAGTTAGTATCTGTAATCGTGTCCACACAGATCAGATGAAATATACCTTGGCAATTTCCACAAAACGATTCACAAAGTCGTCATATAGCTTTTCGTGCACGTATATACGCTGAAATCCCTGTTAGTCCGCATCATGACCTGAGGAAAGGAAGTCGAACCTCGATAGCGCAGCAACTCTGTCCTGAATTGAAGAATGCACCTGTGTAGCAATATCCACTCAGTCATGCTTTCGAAAATTCAAAGAAAAACAACTTGCCATCGACGAGCTCGGCAACTGTATATCCTAAATCCGCATCCTCCCTCACGTATGCTGGGTCTTTGCCTCCAAGCTACCAGTGATCAATCAAATCTGGTCTTTTCTTGGCGCCAATGTACTCACTTCCAACCCAACACCCTTGAAATTCCACCACGCGTCTTCTCCTGTAGCGTCGGCTGCCTTCCTCAAGACTTCCCTTCCCCCCTTCACACTCCCGGTGAAGCTCACGAAGTCTACCTTGTCACTCTGTACGACCCACCCTGTCTCCTCTAATCCCAGATGCATCACCTGTACCACATCCTTAGGTACTCCAGCTTTATGCAACGCGTTTACAAACCGCTCAGCTGTGAGTGGTGTTTGTGGGGATGGCTTTAGAATGACGGAGTTTCCTGCGATCAAGGCAGGAAGGACGGAATTAATTGATGTCAGGTAGGGGAAGCTGCGTCGACGTCAGATATTGCCAACTCGAGAATTGCCAAAATACACGAACTTCCATGGTGCGATGATGAACACAACACCGACCGGGGCTCTCTTGATGAACCTTCTAAAACCAGGTTTATCAGTGTCCTCCAACCCGACATCTTCAAGGGCGTTGTTCGCAATAGACAGCATGTACTCTGCGCGTTCGACAAATCCGCGTACTTCACCTGCGCCTTGAGATAC
The DNA here is from genome assembly GCA_018850275.1 of Tephrocybe sp. 9174TJB. Classification (NCBI taxonomy): domain Eukaryota; kingdom Fungi; phylum Basidiomycota; class Agaricomycetes; order Agaricales; family Lyophyllaceae; genus Tephrocybe; species Tephrocybe sp. 9174TJB. The sequence continues at coordinate 8,617 of JABAJT010000007.1, forward strand.
TGGCCTATGCCATTGTAATCAACGATTCGTGCTTCAAGGATACAAAGAGGCAGTGGCGCACATACCTCCCCATCTGCATCGTCAAGTCCAACGGAAGGTCCTCTGCTCCTTTCTTGAACTCCTCCTACCGACTTATTTTTGGATTTCTCTTCCTCGCACGACCAAGGATGATCACTCACGATAAAGCCACGCCCGATCCTCACCCTCTCCTGTACATTTATCCTCCCCCAGTGCTTCTGCGCCTCCTTAGCTCTGGCAAGAGCATCATTGATCTCGTATCTGGTTGGATATATGCGTTGAACGTATGCTTGTTGATTATGGGGTGTAATTGTTGTTTGTATCGTGGACATCCTGGCGGACAATGACTAGTAGGACACTTTGATGATGGAGAGATGGCGGCGGATAGAGTCAGTCGAGGTTATATAAAGGACGGCTCTTAAACTTGACCAATTACAACCCACGTTGGATCGATAAGGAGGATGGAAAGAGCAGGTCGACTGAGCAGTAGCTTATTAATCTTATCTTTGGGCCGTCTGAGAGGTGGCACAATTCCTATAAACAACTCTAGCGCCCGAATGTCATCTGCTCTGGCAGAAGACCAACAAGGGAGCAGCCCTATCTACAGACTCGGAGGAAGACTCCTCAGAACATTCGGAATCAAGGCCAGACTGAGCTGCGAAACTCCGTGGTCTGGAGGGGACTCTCCTGCCACTGTTCGTTTTTCTAAAACCTGTCAGGCTACTATGTCACGATGAAAAGGGAGGGGGCCTGCCTATACGTTCCGATGCCCATGTTAAAGTTACTGATATGGTGCGCCAAGGACATGTGCTCAATGCACGATATAGCTGGATAAGCTAAAGCTAGTGAGGAACTTAATTGACGCGAGTCTTCACGAATTCGCAAGTCAGACGCAAAGAAGAGATATGGTTTGCTTGAGCATGCTGATGTGTGTCATGGATAAAGGCAAATCAAGGTCATTCTATCGAGGTTCAATTGAAGTGCAATGCTAGTTGCGTTGAACATCCTCAGGTCTTAAATCTGATTCAGAAGTAACAATTGCAAAACACAAAACCCAGTAGACCGGTGACCGTTCCCTCTATGAGACAAGCCTCAATAAAAACCCAGGTCCCCAAAGAAATCCAATTCAAGATATACAACACATACACAACGCAAGGAAAACAAAGTCAAAACCGGGGTGTGGAGTATGGAAGAGTGAAGTATGGTATTCAAGCAAAGGGGAGGTAGGCGCCTGGGGAAGCGCGTCAGTAAACAACAAGACTATAAAACGTACAAACTTCTTTCTTTCAATTCTGATTCTCCTTTCAAATTCTCTTCCGTATTCTTTCTTTCCTTGAACCAAGTAAATCAAAAAGTCCATGTAAATCGAACTTCTATTCAGAAGCGTGTGTAAGTGGATCGATGCAGATAATGCCGTCGCGTTCGCTCCAAGGGTATCCCCAGCGGTGAAGCCATTCGCGGACACCGGTGGCAAGACGAGCACGCGAGGCACCGCGAGCGGTGTCTTGGGTGCCTGTGTGCTTCTCCTCGCCGACAATGGCAAATGCTACAGATGCACATAAGAAAGGGTGTAAACGACGTATTTGAAAGACATACCCAAGCCAAGGAAATGTTCATTTTCAAGCTACGGAGGAACGTGTGAGACGTTGGTAATGAAAACGGGTAAAAATAGAGACTCACAGCAAGCAAGAATTGTTCTAATACCTCCGTTGCCTCGTTAGAATGCAATCCATGCAAATCTAACATGGCCTCCATCCTCTCCTCCGCGGACAACTTCCCATCACCCGAATCCTTGCTCGCAATTCCAAGACATACTCCATACCCACCACCAATAGTATTGCCTTTGGCACTACGATCACCTGGGTCATCCGACCACGAGGCGTCTCTGCTTCTCACAGCTTGTTCTGCAACTTTAGCCCTTTCAGCGACGAGCTTGCCAGCGGCCTCCGCCATCTCCCCAGCCATTTTAGCGTTCAGATCGTGACCCTCCCTGCTGAATCTTTTGGCCGCCGCTCCATCTCCGCGCCTCCAAGCATCTGCTGCCCTCGACAGACACGCGTTCCTTGCCGCACCAAGCTGCAATGCCCTAGAACGGTACGCCATATACATGCTGTTGACCGATTCGCCCGTTGGGAGCGTCGGGAGGAGCAAGGGTGCATGAAGTTTGATGCGCGGGGAAGGTCGCGGTGCAACAATCGCTGATCGGCCTTGGTGGTGCTGCAGCAGATCTGCTGAAGGGCCACCCATGCGCGCGGCGATCGTCTGATCCCCGCCGTTTGAGGTAGGCGGTGGTGCAGGTTTCTTGACTGCAGCGGCGAAGCGGGTTCGGCTAGGATCATTGTATGTCCTGTCATAGCCACCACGCCGACGTGCACCACTGGGGTCATTCTCATACCCGAGCACAGGGAATTCGTCTTGGGGAGGACTGTGTGGCGGGAGGTGCGGCCCGAGGTTGCCGGATCCAGGTTGGACATTGGCGCGAGCCATTGCAATGTTGAGGCTGGAGATGTCGGCATCTTTGGGAAGATGGTGTAAGAACTCGCAGTTCTCCTGTTTGGCACAGGTTCCGCGAAGCCAGAAGCGACAAAGAGCACGCTCTAGATCGTGGCTGCAAGGAGATGAAGGTCAATCAGCAATGAAGTTGAAATAGGCAAGTGTGCAATTGAAAGAGGCTGACCTGAATCTGCAATCGGCGCGAAGGCATTCTCCTGCCATAAAGTAACGACAAACCCTGTTCCCACCGGAGACAGGCCGAGCGCGTCCAGGACCATTGGTGTTCCCATATCTGGGTCCAGCGCCGTTGGTGGCAAAGTTGTTGCGAGGTTGAACACCTCCGCGTCCGTTACCTAGGGCGTCACGAGAGACCAGGGTAACCCTTCCTCCCATGTGCTGGGTGCGAATCTGAGGTACCGGCTGTGCGGGGGGAGTGCGATCAACGAGCCATGCCATGGCGCGTTCAAAATCATAACCGTTGACAGCAAGGGCTTCCTCAAGCTCAGATGGAGCGAGAGTGGATCCAAAGACGGATGAAAGAACGTCAAAAGGAGTCATTCCGTCAGTGAGCTGAGATTGAGCCTCTGGGTCCATGTCTTGGGAACCATCCTGGAGCTGAAGCTCATTTGGAGGAGAGTCTGTAAAGTTGTATGGGGGCATATGGTAGGGCCACTGCATACTATCATAGTCGGAAACTGTGACGGAATGGAAGGATGGTGGGGCAGATAGGCTTGGTGCAAATGGATCAAAGGGGTCGTGTTCGTCGTCATCGATGTCCTCGTCGGGGCGAAGGCTTGTACGAAGCGATGAGCTGGGAGTTAGTGAGCGTGGGAGAGATGACGGAGACTGATCAGCAATAAGAGGGGCAGCGATTGCGAGGTTGGAGGTTGCTCTTGGAGAATTGTGTGCCCATAGATCAGGAGAGGGGGTATCAGTGCGCAGATATGAGCCTGGGGTGGAAGAAGCAGCAGAAAGAGGTCGCTGGATGGGTTTGAACTCGGAAGCCTTGGCGTTGAGCAGACGAGGGGAAGAGAGGGGAGAAGCGGGGAGACTTGCGGTGAACTGAGCGTGTGCTTGAGTGGCCTGCATGTGTGCTAGGATTGGGGAAGACTGCGGCGAATAGTCGCTTTTTGCATAGGACGGCTGGGCAGGTGCAGCCAGCGGGGACGTGAGAGGAGTGTGCGGTCTGCGGAAAGCAAAGGCAAGAGGCGAGGATGGCGCCGAGTTTGGTGGGTCAGGGCGCGTGTTGCTGTGGAGGCGGGACGAGTTGCGTGACGACGGCCGCGACACCGGGCGACGAGTCGACGTCAAGTAGAAGAACGGGACGCCTGCAACGTCGTCGCGGTGCTTGTGCATCAGCTCAAGGACGTTCTGTTCAACCTGCTCGTCCTTACTGTCAGTATACCCCTCGCTCGTCACACATCGCACACACCGTCTCATCGTCCATCCCATACGTGCTCTGCAGCAATCCCTTCAGATCCTCCTCTTGTTCATCGGCCAGCAGTGCGACAACCCGGTTCACAAACGACGACGACACGCGATTAGACTCCTCCGCCTCATTGTCGTTCGTTTCCAGTGGCTTGTGCTGGCGCGCGATCGCAGACAACTGTGCCCGAGTGTGCGCAAACTTGGGCATTGACTCTGCGCCTGAATCAGACATGTTGCCTGAATCATACGTGCTCGTCGTCAGTGGTAGCGCCAACGAGGTCATGGATGGGAAAGAATGTTGGACGGGGTGAGTTGGAGATCAATTACAAAGCAATTGTTGTTCTCTCAATCAATCCTTCAACTTGTCTTTTCTCACCGACTCTTGCCTTTTTCCTACTCCAAAGGACCTGCAGAGCAGTATGTGGAACCTCACACCCTATTACTGCGCCTCTTAGAGTCCATTTGGGGCCCATCTTGAAGAGGTACCTTTTACCCGGGCAGCCCCATGCAAAGCTCTTTTAATTTGTAACTATCCGCAGATACACAACGAATCAAGGTCGCAGCCCATCGATTGATTCACATTATTATGTGCCAGGTCCTTTTTGTTGACATAAGTCAAACAACTGACGCCGATGATTCCATCCGCAATGGATTATGGTATGTGCAAACGTGCATTTCCTTGCCGTATGCTCAAATCCGGTACCAAATTGAAGCGGACCGATTGAGTGAAGTACAAAGACTTAAGAGAAGAAGCATCTTTCCAGGCATTATTTCGTCACCCCTCCCTCGTTTTGCAAGTCACAGCAGCAGCATTCTCAAAAATAGACCAAGCATGTTCGAATCTCAACTACATTCCAAGATAATATCAACGGCATAAATACGGGTGGCCCACGCACGAACTCAGCCTGTGGGGATGCAACTTGAAGCCCATGCACATCCGGCCGTCACAGCCCTGTTTGTAGGTCTGACCACCAACAACGACATATGCATATGTTCTCATCTTCGCAAAGAAACAAGTCACACATGTTGGCCATTACCACTTCTTTCTAGACTGTCGGCTACATGCGTGGAACTAATTTCCGGTTCGAGTCTATTATCGTGATAACTCTGGTGAGCGACGGCAGTGTCATGTAGAACCAATTGCACATGTTCAATTTCCATTCAGAATGCTTCCCTACCTTCATTCCTGGTCGCCTCACGAAGTTGTCAGCGGTGCTTTATAACCGCTCAGAGCTCAATCCGCTAAGCAGGCTGTGTCAGTGTCACCACTCAGACGAGTTGATGGCATCTCGAAGCAATAGAACCTTCTTACATTGTACTTCCCCTTGCTCCGTCGCCCCCGCCCTTGAGACATTTCAATCTTGCTTCTATTACATGACTTGATAACAGCTTCATCCCTCACACGCTTTTAACACGTTCTGGGGCTTATGCGTCTGGTGATGTAAAAGACGTCAATGGTTGTGATGTTCTCCGGCGTCAATCGACCACTAATGGCAATGTAGGCGACATTCGAACGGTATCGGTTAGACATACCTTGTCCCATATCAAACCTTATCTGGCTGGAAGCGCCGTTATATAGTCTACAGCCTGCAGGTTCATTCCGCAGCACCTGCGTTCAACTTGCAATGGACGCGGCTCGAGCTACCAGGCTTCGCAAGACTCTTGACGCCATCGCCTATGGCAAGGATCCTATCACTCCCAACAAGGCTCCCATCTTCATAGAGGCAATATGTGCGCAAGAAGACCGCGCCTCTTGCCTCAACAAAATCATCGCCGGTAAATCTGGCCTTGATTCTGTTCAGGCTGCATTCCGCTTCGATTTAACACCAGCATTCTTCAATTCATCTTGCGCTCAGCTTCTGGGTTTTCTCCAGTCCCAAGAGCTGAAAGATATTGGTGGTGGCACTTTCCTCTCCGCAGTCATCACCAAAATCGTCGAACCCCCAATCTTTTGGGATGCTTTCCAGCAAGCCTTCGCATCAGGCTTGCTGGAAACTAAGGCCCAGATTGGGTTTGCTTGGCTTAATTATCACCTTGTATCCACACCGGATCCCCAGCTATCTGTCACCTACCGTGATCAGGCCAAATGTGTCGTGGAGAAACTAGTTGCCTCCTCAGATGTTACTATTCGAACGTACGGACAGAAAATAAAGCATGTTTTGCAAACGTGCAGCGTCGGTACAGTCATTGCGGGAAGTCCAGGACCAGGGGGGCGTCATGATAACGATCATGAGGATTTTCGCCAAATATGCATCCTCCCGACCGCAGACGAGATCGTATCAACCGAACGCCCATTTTATCGAACTAGGGTCGTCGTGGAGAGCGATGCTGAACCTACCAGATTTGCAACACATATCGATAATCAGTTCCGACTCTTGCGTGAAGACATGCTCAGCGAGATGCGCGAGGAACTTGAAATTGCCACTGGCAAGAAGAAAGGACATCATCGGGGGATGATCCTTGTTGGATTGAAGTTGAAGGGCGTGCATTATGGCCCTGAAGGGAAAAGGGTCAAATGGGGACTGACTTTTCAATGTCCCAATGATATTCCGCATACGCAGTGGAAAAAGGAGAAGAACCGCAAGAAGTATTTGGGTGACAATCGCAATTTCATGCGGCACCAATCGATGGGCTGTCTGCTTGTTGACAACGAAATCGTAGCATTCCCAACTCTCAACAGAGATGAAGAGTTGCTTGTGAAGAAACCTCCTGTTATCGTGCTCCAGATCGACGGCGAAGCTGCCGTGAGCATGGCTCTGCTCAAGCTCAAGCGTGGCTCCAACATCAAGCTCATTCAGATTGACACGGCGGTCTTCTCCTTCGACCCAATTTTGAAAGGACTTCAGCAGCTCAACTCTCTGCAGGTGGCCCCAGAGCTGATTCTCTGGAACACCAATACTGTTGTCAAGTCTGTCTCCGAGTCAGCGCAGTCCTCTCAGCTCCGAAACATTATCAAAACCCTCACATTCAACCCAACGAGCAACCTCAAAGACCTTATGCAAACGGCAAAGAGCATCAAGCTTGACAGATCACAGGCCGCGTCTCTTCTTTCTGGTCTCACCCAGACAGTATCTCTCATTCAGGGGCCGCCTGGTTCGTGTTAGTAATTCCTCGAGTCCATCATTTCGCTAACTAGAAATAACAGGCACAGGAAAGTCCTTCATTGGGTCACTTGTTGGGAAGGCCCTCCATGACTTCACTAAACAAACCATCTTGGTTGTGTGCTATACAAATCACGCGCTAGACGATATTCTCACGAGCTTCCTCGACATCGGCATTCCGGGGTCTAGCATCGTACGATTGGGTGGAAAGTCGACCCCTCGTACTGACCCATTGACCATGCATCATCAAAAATCAACTTTTCGCGGCCGCGGACTCGACTGGAATTTGATAGATGCAGCCAAAGCTACGGCTGAGGCTCACCTGCGAGATTTCGACCGGCAGTTCACGACATATCATTCGACAAACGTTACTTGGAAGCAGATTATGGAATATCTGGAATTTGAGAATGATAAATTTCACCGTGCTTTCCAGGTACCGCGTGCCAACGATGGCTCGACACTCGTTGGCAAAAGGGGTCGGGCAGTAGATGACCAACATCTTTTGCGTGAATGGAGCAACGGTCGAGGGGCAGGGATGTTTAAGAACTCATCGGCCGTTCGAAATGCAGCTGATGTCTGGTCAATGCCTTTCGAGATTCGAAAGCAGCACATCGATTCCTGGACCAATGCCATTCTCAAAGAACAGATTGATAGCATATATAACGTTGCTGCCGCGTACAACCGAGCTCAGGACAACCTGGCTGGATATTTCAGTCAAAAGGACACTGAAATTTTGCGTTTGAAACGAATCATTGGGTGTACGACCACTGCCGCTGCCAAGTACAGCGACAATATTCGAGCAGCCGAGCCCAACATCCTACTTGTCGAAGAGGCTGGAGAAATTCTTGAAAGTCATGTTTTGACTGCTCTCGCGCCAGAGACATCCCAAATGATCCTTATAGGTGACCACAAGTACGCATGCTAATTTCTTTGTCACATCATACATGTCATGATCATTGTAATTATAGGCAACTTCGGCCCAAAGTCAACAAATACGAACTTACTGTCGAAAAAGAAGAAGGATTTGACCTCAACATGTCCCTTTTTGAACGCCTCATTCTGAAGGGCTACCCACATGCCAAACTCACTCAACAACATCGCATGCGCCCAGAGATCTCTTCCCTCATCCGAGAGCTCACCTACCCCGAGCTCGTAGATGCTTCGAAGACCCAAAATCGGCCTGATCTTCGTGGTGCTCAAGATAACATCATATTCATCGATCACAAGCATCCAGAGGATGTGGATCTTTCTCTCAAGGAACGAAGAGAGGGAGAATCGACATCTTCCAAGCAAAACACCTTCGAAGTTGAGATGGTTCTGAAAGTTTTGAAGTATTTGGCGCAACAGGGTTATGGCACGAGAGATATTGTCATTTTAACGCCCTACCTTGGACAACTACAACTATTGCGTAAAGAGCTGAAGAATGCAGGTAGTGATCCTGTTCTCGGTGACTTGGACTCCTTTGATCTCGTCAGGGCTGGCCTTGTTCCGGCTGCAACTGCTAATGTTGGAAAACAGCAAGTGCGAGTGGCCACCATTGGTAAGTCAGCTTGGCCTGTTGCGTTCCCGATCCGGACGCTAAAATACATGTCAAGATAATTATCAGGGTGAAGAAAGTGACATTGTTATCATTTCGTTGACTCGAAGCAACAGCAACAATGACATTGGGTTCATGTTTTCTCCAGAGCGGCTCAACGTTTTGTTATCTCGGGCCCGCAATGCTCTGATCATGATTGGCAATTCCCAGACGTTCGGGGGATCTCGCAAAGGTGGTGGCCTCTGGAAAAGTCTATTCGACCTGCTCAAAAAAGGCAAGCATATATACGAAGGAATGCCTGTTCGTTGCGAGCAACATCCAAAGCGAACAGCTATTTTGCCTCGTCCTGAAGACTTCGAGTTGCACTGCCCTGATGGTGGATGCATGGAACCCTGGTGAGTGGCGTCAGACGACCTCAATCCCCTAACTGACCTTTGGTTATAGTGGCACATTATTAAATTGCGGTCAGCATACTTGCCCTTCCAAATGCCACCAGTTGTCCGACCACTCAAAGATGCCCTGTCAACATACCATGCGGACGCGGTGCGCCAGCGGACATCAACAATCTTGGAAGTGTCACGAGAATAAGCCAGCTACCTGCGCCAAGTGCGAGCGAGATGCAGCCGCAGCAGAAAAGAAACGTCAAAAAGATCATGAATTACAGCAGAGACAGGAAGCAGAACAACTTGCCCACAATCGCAAAATGGCTGAACTGGACGAAGAAATCGCACGTGAAGTGCAGCGGATGAACGGCGTTCGCCAGGCAGAAGAAAGAGCAGCCGCGCTTCGGCGGAAGGAAAAAGATTTAGAGCTAGCAAAGTCTCGCTCAAATCAGGTATCATGCAGTTCGCAATCATTGTCACCCTCGTCATCCTTGATTCCCTCCTCTGTGCTGGGAATGCTTGGAATTGGATCTTCGTCAATTGACCAGAAAACACAATCACGTCAGTCCGTTCCATGTTGTTTAGACTCGTTGCTAACCATTTGTGTCTTAATGTGTTTTACTACCCTAGACACCAATTCATCTGATCACGGAACGACAGTAGAATCCCCAAAGCAAGGAACGTCAGCAGAACCTCCAAAGCAAGGAACGTCAGCAGAAACCACGAAACCGCCTACTGATTTAGGCCGTACTATTGAACCAATGCCTGTTTCGGAATCAGAGCATGAGTGGGGACGCCAGAAGGCAGCTGAGGGTGCTATTAGTTCTGAGATTGACCAAATCATGGGCATGACCGGGCTGGAAAGTGTCAAGCAAGCGGTCTTGGATACCAAGGCCCTCATTGAGACTAAAATACGGCAGGACGCATCACTCAAGCAAGAAAGGTTTAATGCTGTTCTGCTCGGCAACCCTGGAACCGGTGATTATAATATTTTTGCTTTCTTTAACCTTAGGCAGATCCTCTGACCTTCATCAATAAAGGCAAAACCACAGTGGCTCGGTCTTACGGGAAATTATTGGCCTCTTTCAAAGTTCTTCCAGGCGATGTATGGATGGAGACAACGGGGTCTCGACTTGCGAATGATGGTGTCGCAGGGATCAAAAAACAGCTAGAAGAGGTCAAGAATTCTGGCGGAGGAACTATATTCATTGATGAGGCATACCAACTAACAAGCGAGCATAATTTTCAAGGCAAACAGGTGCTCGACTTTCTTCTTGCGGAAATGGAAAACAATACCGGGATCGTCGTCTTTATCTTTGCTGGCTACCGCAAAGAAATGGAATCGTTCTTCGAACACAACCCTGGATTGAAGAGCCGTGTCCCAATTCAGTTCAACTTTGACGATTATTCAGACTCCGAGCTCCTCCACATGTTCAAGGGGCGGATCGAATCCTATTTCAAAGGGAGGGGGAAGGTCGAAGGTGGGCTCGATGGTCTCTACGCAAGTATCGCGATAAAGCGCCTAGGAAGAGGACGAGGAAAGGCAGGATTTGGCAATGCCCGAGCTTTGCAAAACATGGTTGATCAAGTGCTTCGACGTCAAGCGCAGCGACTCCGGGATGAGCGCAAACGTGGTCAATACCCCGACGATTTCCTGATCTGTGGCGTTGATATCATTGGACCTGATCCTTCTAAGGCAAGGTCACAGAGCAGCGCTTGGAAGAAACTCCAGAGCCTTATTGGGCTGAAATCAGTCAAAGAATCGGTTGACAACTTAATCACCCTGGTTGATCAGAATTATCATCGTGAACTCAATAGACGCATGCCGATCGATGTATCTCTCAACCGCGTGTTCCTTGGTTCCCCGGGAACTGGAAAGACGACCGTTGCCAAGCTCTATGGTCAAATTCTGGTGGACCTTGGTCTTCTTAGCAATGGAGAAGGTAAGTCGAATGTTACAAGCCTCGCGCTCGTTCACAAACTTCATCTTTTTTATCTGGTCCAGTCATAGTCAAGAACCCTTCTGACTTTGTTGGATCGGTTCTGGGAGAGTCGGAATCCAAGACAAAGGGCATACTTGCCACGTCGATTGGGAAAGTCCTTATTATTGATGAGGTAGGTCATTCTCTCCCTCGTGAGTAAAAGTCTTACTGATGGTGAGTCAGGCATATATGTTATATGGTGGTTTGGGCGGAAGCGTGCAGAGCAACGACCCATACAAAACTGCGGTCATCGACACTCTTGTGGCAGAAATTCAGAGTGTGCCAGGGGACGACAGATGTGTCCTCCTATTGGGATACGAGACGCAGATGCTTGAGATGTTTCAAGTTAGTTGATCCTGCAGTTTGAGGTAGCAATCTGCTAATCTCGAAAATTTCTCACAAATTTAGAACGTCAACCCGGGTTTATCCCGGCGGTTTGCTCTCGAGGATGCTTTCAACTTCGAGGACTTTGACGACGAGCAACTTCTGCAGATACTCGATTTGAAATTGAAGGAACAGGACTTGTCGGCCACTCCAGCAGCAAAGACCGTTGCTATTGGAGTCTTGGGTCGCCTTCGCAACCGACCAAATTTTGGGAATGCTGGGGAAGTTGAAAATCTCATCACCAAAGCCAAACAGCATTATCAGGCCCGTGTCTCGAGAAGTTCCTTTTACGATATTGTTTTTGAGCCTGAAGACTTTGACGCCGACCATGATCGAGGTGATCGTGCATCTTCCAATCTCGAAAAACTTTTCGAGGACGTTGTCGGCTGCGAAGAGACTGTAACTCGATTGCAAAACTACCAAAGAATTGCAGCGAAGGGCAAACAGTTCCATGACCAGATTCCGACTAACTTTATTTTCAAGGGCCCTCCAGGTATACATGCTTTAGTCAGAATTGAAGGAGAAGCTGACCAAACCAATTATTAGGCACTGGCAAAACAACCGTAGCTCGGAAAATGGGCCAGGTTTATTATGACATGAGCATGCTCTCTTCGAAAGAGGTCGTAGAGTGTTCTGCCTCTGACCTTGTGGGTTCCTACGTGGGCCAAACTGGGCCCAAAACGAAGCAGCTGCTAGAGAGAGCACTCGGGAAAGTGTTATTTATCGACGAGGCTTACAGGTTAAGTGAGGGTCCCTTTGCAAAGGAAGCTATCGATGAGCTCGTCGCCTCGCTGACGTTGGACAAATTCAAATCGAAGATCATTGTTATCCTCGCTGGGTATGACGATGACATGAACAACCTGCTTTCAGTCAACTCTGGCCTGGCGAGCCGTTTTCCAGACGAGATCTATTTCCGCAACATGGACCCCAAAAGTTGTCTCGAGGTTTTGCAGCGGGCGCTCTCGAAGAAGGACGTCCAGCTTCCTGCATTGCACGATCCATCCTCAGCTGCATACCTCCATATGTCGAATCTTATCCTACAAATGTCCGCTTTCCCTACCTGGGGAAATGCTCGTGACATGATCCAGCTCTCGAAAGATATGATTCAATTTGCACTTTTGGCAGACTCATTGACGCTATCGGAAGAAGATGCCATCCACTGCGTTGAGAATATGGTCAGGAAACAACAGGGCAGAAGTAGCACAAAGCCCCAAGATCGCTTCACCGTTAAGGATACACTCCCACTTCCCCTGCAACCCCCACCCTCGCAGATTCAGCACGTTGTGAGCACATCGCAAGCAACTGCGAAACCAGCGGCCCAAAACCCTCTACCAGCTCCAACCATTGACGAACGTGATCCTGGGGTATCGGATGCTGAGTGGCAAGCATTAGAGGCCTACAAAAGGGCTCAGCATGCGAAGGAACAGGAAGATGAGGAGGAGGCAAGGGAACTGAGGGTTCAAATCGAGAAGCAGCAAGAGGATGCGAAAGAACAACAAGCCATTGCGGGGGAGCTCGAACGAGCGGCTGCGAAGGATGAAGCGGAGCGTCAAGAACTCAAACGTTTACGGGAAGCTGCGCGCCTAAAAAAACTTGCTGCCGAGCGCGAGATGAGAAGGCTCGAAGAGGCGCAGCGGATTAAGGAAGAGGAGAGGAAGAAGGAAGAAAGAGTACAAAGAGCACTCCGTGACATGGGCGTATGCGTTGCAGGTTTTCGTTGGATTAAAGTTGCAACAGGGTATCGGTGCGCCGGGGGATCCCATTTTGTCTCGAATGAGCAACTTCCAGACTGACTCGGGCGAGCACGGGAGATGGACAAAGTTGATGCCTGTGATGTACTTACCAGGGTGAATGTGTACTAGATTACCAAATGACATTGACATCTACTTCCAATTTCAGAGATATGGGGGGGCGTTTTCAACATGAAGAATCAACTGCTGTGCAAGCTTTCAGGCTGGATGATGAAGGATCCTCCGTTTTGACCGACCTACCGCAACAAGGGGTAATGCTGGGTAATGGCGGGCCGAAATTTCTGGGGTTCGCTAGGGGTTCGCTTGTACAGTGTATGGTGATTTCAATTAGGATCAAGCGGAGACAAGTTTTATATCTGTTATCAGATAAGAATCAACCCTTTCGTATGTACTGTCATGAATGTTGACAACGCACGGAAGGAAAACCTATATGTACATAATGATATACTTATACACAGGTAGGTGTATATCCGTAGATGACGAGTTTCCATGACACATGGCCGGATTGACTTGCGTTCACGCCCGAAGAGTACTAGTCAAGTATACTTTTGAACTTGGGAAGATCGAAAATTGAGAGACTCTTTGGCTACACCAAGTAGATGAATAAATGTAGTAAATCAATGACTTTGCGACCAAATCGATACCTCCGTGAAATGCAAGCCCGGGTGAACATGCCGGATAAGTTGAGGAAAACCAGAGGAAAACAAGAGCTCGGCTAAAAAGTTGGACGTACAACTTGACCCAACACACACCCGCGGCCCTTTTTCGCCCGCTCCCAAAATCCGCCACCACCTCACCAGGGCTGTGCTGGTCTCTCCCGGTGGTCTTTCACTTCTCCTCTCCACCATCCAAAAACAAACGTGTCGTGTCAATGGCTGAGGAAATAGATTACGAGGCCTTGCCAGCTAATGCGGGGTTTGCAGTACGTTATGGTTTTCTGCTATGCTGCTTCCCGCCGCTCAGTTTTTTTCTTCTCGTTTCTTAGGTCAACATGTTGGCCGGTGCCCTGGTAAGTAACCTGTCTTGTGGTTTCACGCGAAGTTTAACCTCAACCTACCCCAGGCCGGTATATCTGAGCATGCCGTCATGTTCCCCGTAGACAGCATCAAAGTTGGTCTTTTATACTCTCGGAGAAGGACTCTGCATGTGTCGAAAGCTGACCTCCTTTGTTAGACTCGAATGCAAGTGTTCTCTACGTCCCCAGTGGCCGTTTACAGTGGCGTTGGGAACGCATTTACACGAATCTCATCGACTGAAGGGATGAGAGCGTTATGGCGAGGAGTTTCATCCGTTGTGCTAGGAGCTGGGCCAGCTCATGCGGTACATTTCGGTACACTAGAGGCTGTCAAAGAACTTGCGGGCGGAAATGAGGCAGGCAACCAATGGTTGGCGACATGTGCGTAACCCGTTTTTTATCTCCCTCGTCAACTCGCGTTAACCTCTCATTTTTTCAGCACTGGCGGGTGCTTCAGCGACGATTGCTAGTGATGCCCTCATGAATCCTTTTGATGGTGCGCTGCTGCATTCTTGCCATTTCACCGTGTTCTTTGTTGAAATTTTTCCTTTACACGCCAGTCGTCAAACAAAGGATGCAGGTGCACAAGTCTGAATTCCGTTCCGTTTTTACATGCGCCCGAACCGTTTTTCGAAATGAAGGCCTCGCAGCTTTCTATGTGTCATATCCTACGACGTTGGCCATATCAATACCGTTTAACGCGATCCAGTTCACTGTTTACGAACAGTTGAAGAGATTCATGAACCCCACGCACCAATATTCTCCATCGACACACATGGTATCAGGTGCTGTCGCTGGTGCTGTTGCGGCTGCAGTGACAACGCCCTTGGACGTGGCGAAGACGATTTTGCAAACACGTGGGACATCTACTGACTCTGACATCCGAAATGTCAGAGGGCTGGCTGATGCATTCCGGGTGATTTGGAGAAGGGATGGCCTGAAGGGCTTCGGGCGGGGGCTTGCACCACGCGTACTGACGATCATGCCAAGTACGGCACTTTGCTGGCTGTCGTACGAGTTCTTCAGTTCGTACCAATTTTTTTTTCGCCTGAAATACGATACT
Organism: Tephrocybe sp. 9174TJB; assembly: GCA_018850275.1. Classification (NCBI taxonomy): domain Eukaryota; kingdom Fungi; phylum Basidiomycota; class Agaricomycetes; order Agaricales; family Lyophyllaceae; genus Tephrocybe; species Tephrocybe sp. 9174TJB. The sequence goes on from JABAJT010000007.1 coordinate 23,772, forward strand.
GACTGGGTGACCCTTCACAGAGGCGGCGATTCGGGCAGATTGAGGAGATTAATCGGGGATTGGGATATAACCACTAATATTGTTACCTGAGAGTGCTGGTGCGATGCAGCTACATGACTACTCACTAGACCCTTCTTACTGTGCTTCCTTGTGTTCAGCATGCTAGAATTGAGGCTTCACATGAATATTCTACCAGCCTGTTATATTACCTAATACGGTGACATCACTATTCCAACCGTATATCCTGCTGTTTGCGGCCTCTGCGGCTTGAATTCAACCCACCACCATCTCCCCATCACCTTGCGATGGCGAAGTCAAAGAAACAGCCAGTACAAAAACAAAAACCCGCCTCCGTCGTCATCCCCAAATCATCCTCATCTCGCTCAATCAGCCCAACGACGCCAACGACCCCCAAGACCCCCGCCGATGAGGGCATAGAGTTTTTTCAGTCCCAACCCCGGCCTGGGGATGCCCCGATTCGCGTGTACGAGCTTCGTCTTGATACCGACGGTGGCCCACACAAAGACCGCTCGGTACGCGCCCTCCGGCCCATCTAACGAGCATCATCACTTACTTGACCCACGGAGTAGTACATCCGCCTTCCACCTGTATATGTTCCGTACATCCTTCGTGTATCTATAGATGCAGGAACTCCTGCTGCCAAGAACGGCGTTTTCAAGACCAATTTCCCCCTTGATGGCGGAGCTTTCGGACGTGATCGCTTCGCTGAACGTCGGTACGGACGCGTTTGTCGCGTTTTATGCGCATGTATTGCTGTCTAACACACCTTTTAGGCTTCCTACAGACTACTCGAAGCCTATTCAAGTTGATCTTCCCATATCGCACGCGGGTGCTTTTGTCTACTGGGTTGAATATGACGCGGATGCGCCTGGACAGCGAGTCAAGGGACGCGAGGGTTTCTTCAATATCGATCCCGTCCTTAAAACCAAAGCTCGCAGTCCCATCTTAGATCCCCAGACTTTGAAGCCTCTATCTCCTGCCGATGGAGGCGCGGTCGTGAGCAAGGACGAGTATGTCAACTTACCACTGAACGGCCTGGCGATCTTGACCGTTGTATCGAAATGGATGGGGTCTATTTCGCAATGGCGTCAGCATTTTGAAGAAGCTTCTCAACGCGGATACACTATGTTACACTGGACGCCATTGCAGGAGCGTGGCGAGAGTGGGAGTCCCTATTCGCTCCGCAACCAGCTTCGATTCGATCCTGCAGTTAGCACCGACCCCGCCAAAGTCGAACAGATTCTTAATGTTGCAAGGGAACAGTACGGCCTATTGGCCCTGACCGACGTCGTCCTCAACCACACTGCAAATGACAGTCCATGGTTAATTGAGCATCCCGAAGCTGGTTTGTATTCCCATTCAAAGTTAGGACTCTGGCTCATTGTAATTACAGGTTTCAGCCCCGCCAATTCTCCTCACTTGACTCCTGCTTTGGAACTGGACACTGCAATGATAAACTTCTCCAGCACTCTTGCATCGAAAGGACTCCCGACATCTATTAGCTCTGAAGCCGATGTCCACACTCTTCTCAACGCTTTCAGCGCACTTGTGCAAGAGCTGAACTTCTGGCAGTATTATGTCCTCGACCCTGCGCGTGAAAGGCAAGCGGTGAAAGACACTCTTACCTCTGGTAAATATGCCCCTTGGTCCGGCGCGGACGTCGCAGGAAAGAACGTGGTGGATTTAGCAGAGATTGCCAAGTCTCGAGGCATTGTAAAAGGACTTGGTACATTCTCGTCTAGGTTCTGCGTCAAGACGGATTCCGTTGCGAGCGCGGGGCTAGTGAAGGCGGCCTTTCCACAACTCACAGACAATGAGGCACTCGCCGAGGCGTGGGTCAAAATTGTGGATGTGATCAATGTGCCACTGTATGAAGAGTGGAAAGAGGATACCAGGGTAGCAGCGGAAAACATAAGAAACCGGGTTCGGTACACGAGGCTGGATGCCCATGGTCCCAAACTTGGCGAGATTACAGGATCGTGCGTCGACTAGTTTTACTTGTGTTATCACATCATCTGACTTGTTTATCCGCTAGGAACCCCCTCGTAGAGCCTTACTTCACCCGCCTAGCTCCATCTAAGGCTGATCCATTGGTCTACTCTCTCGCCAACAATGGGTGGATCTGGAACGCCGACCCTCTGCAAAACTTTGCCCTTCCACCTTCGAAAGCTTACCTGAGGCGCGAGGTGATTGTCTGGGGAGACTGCGTTAAGTTGCGTTATGGCTCTTCTCCGTCCGAAAATCCCTGGTTGTGGTCTCACATGACAACCTATGTCACTTCACTTGCACGTATCTTTGATGGTTTCCGCATCGACAATTGCCATTCCACGCCCTTGGAAGTCGGTACTTACATGCTTGACGCCGCACGAGTTGTGCGACCAAACTTGTATATCTGTGCCGAACTGTTTACGGGCAGTGAAGAGATGGACTTGGTTTTTGTTCGTGAACTCGGCGTCAACAGCCTGATCAGAGAGAGCGGCAATGCCCCCGATCCCAAGGAGTTGTCGAGATTGGTCTACAGACATGGGGTAGGGAAACCTATTGGTTCGTTATTTTCTTGACTTCTCCTAGCATTGCAAACTGACCCCACCCAGGATCCATGGATGGAGCCTGTATGACCAGCTTTGAAGAGCTCCCTTGCCCGACTGGAAAGGGGCCTGTTCGACCTTGCATTGTCAGCCCTCTCAACGGTGCCCTTCCCCACGCGTTATTCTACGATCTAACACATGACAACGAGTCCCCTCTCGACAAGCATTCAGCAGAGGACGCTCTTTCTGCTGGTGCCCTCGTCACTTTCAGTTATTGTGCTATCGGGTCTGTGAAAGGGTTCGATGATCTTTACCCTAAGCTTTTGAACCTGGTCGCGGAGGAACGTTTGTACGATGTGACTGGACTTGGGGAACAGAGCGGCATAGCCAAGGCCAAAAGGATCTTGAACAATTTACATACAGAGATGGTTCTTGGTGCCTATGAAGAGGGCCATGTTCACCAGGAGAACGATGTACGTTTTTTCCGAATTCTCGACGTTATCTTTCTAAGTCTTGCATCACAGTATATCGTTGTTCACCGAGTGCAGCCATCCACACAAAAAGGATACTTGCTAGTTGCTCACACAGCCTTCTCTAAAGGGTCCAAAGACCGCGGTTTCAGTACGTTCCTTTCCTTCTTCATGGCCCGACGTACCTCTCATTGGTCTTTAGTCGATCCTATCAAGCTCCGGCGAACCCGCGCCAAATTCATCTTTGGTGCTAGCATTGAAATATCATCATACGAAGTTCCCAAGATTGCGAAGTCACTGCAAGGAATGCCCTCTAAGCTTGTTGAAATGGCCCCTGTCGTTGTTCCGCAAGGCCTGGACTACGAGGGTCCATTTGCGGAAATTGTCGTCCCAGAATACTTCCCACCCGGCAGTATCATGGTTTTCGAGACTCAAATGCAAAACTTTGACCTCTCACTCGATGAATTTTGTTCCCAGGGAGCTCAAGAGGCCTTTGATGACCTCAATCTCGTTGATCTCAATGCCATCCTCTATCGCGCTGAAGGGGAAGAACGAGATGCGACTGATGGAAAGTTCGGCGTGTACGATGTACCTGGCCTTGGGAAGATGGTGTATTGTGGATTGGAGGGATGGATGCATCCTTTACGCCATATCATGAGGTATAATGACCTCGGTCATCCTCTGTGCGCTCACTTGAGAGAAGGAAGCTGGGCTTTCGACTATGTCCACCAGCGTCTCCATCAGTAGGTTTTCATCATTCTTAAAGCATCTCAATTGACAACTTACTTTTTTACTAGTCAAGTAGACACGCTCCCTAACCTGGCAAAGCCAGCTAAATGGCTGAAGGAACGATTTGATCGTCTTGCTGAGAGTGTCCCCAACTTCATGAGGCCCAAATACTTCGCCCTGGTCATCTCAACAGCGTACAAAGCCGCCCGGCGTGCCGTCATTGAACAAAGTTCCGAATTCGTGGTTAATGGACATTCATTCACGCAAGATCTTGCTATGTGTGCCGTTCAGATGCACGGTCAGGTGAAATCGGCGTCCCTTGATCCTGGTGTCGCGACCTCCTCGTTGGCGGCTGGGCTTCCACATTTCGCTGCTGGATGGGCGAGATGTTGGGGACGCGATGTCTTTATCTCCCTTAGAGGACTTTTCCTCACCACCGGAAACTTCGAAGGAGCCAAGACGCACATTCTCGCCTTTGCATCAACACTAAAGCACGGTCTGATCCCCAATCTCCTGGATTCGGTGCGGAACCCAAGGTCAGCAGCAACAGGATTCCGTTTGCTATCTATCAATTAACTGATACTGATCAGATATAATTCCCGTGACTCACCCTGGTGGATGTTGCAGAATATCCAAGATTACGTGTTGAGCGCTCCGGATGGAATATCTCTGCTCTCAGAACTTGTCAAGAGACGATTCCCTCAGGATGACACCTGGGTTTCTTGGGACGATCCTCGTGCATATGCATATTCCAGTAGCGTCGCGGAGATCATTCAAGAAATTCTGCAACGCCACGCCGATGGCATACGTTTCAGGGAGTACAATGCCGGACCTAATCTCGATATGCAGATGAAGGATGCGGGCTTCGAGATCGACATCCGCGTGGATTGGGAGACAGGATTCATTTTGGGTGGCAATGCACACAATTGTGGTACTTGGATGGACAAGATGGGCGAGTCGCAGAAGGCAGGGACGAAGGGTGTGCCTGGAACACCACGAGATGGTGCTCCTGTCGAGATCACTGGGTTGTTAAAGAGCACCTTGTCCTGGCTTGATGGCTTGTCGGAGGCTCGGAAGTTCCCCTTCAAAGGTGTAAACGCAACGAGTAAGTGGGAAACGATTGCATCGAAAGAGTTACTAAAAATAAGATCCTACAGTCAGTGGCGAGAAGAAGTTGGTTACGTACAAGGAATGGGCTGCTTTGATTCAAAAATCTTTCGAGAAGTATTACTATGTTCCGTTGGGTGTGTTTCTCTCTCTCTTTGCTTGTGGTAATTAGACATCACTGAAGAGATTTCAAATGTATAGATCCTTCTGAGGACGCCCAATATGTTATCAACACTTCCCTCGTCAACCGTAGGGGTATTTACAAGGATGTTTATGGGTCAGGTCAGGGAAGAGAATGGTCCGACTACCAGTTCCGACCAAACTTTCCCATCGCAATGACGGTCGCTCCAGAGCTATTTGGGCAGAAGCGAGCGTTGGGTGCTCTGAAGCTTGCTGATGAGGTCTTGCGTGGCCCCCTTGGAATGAAGACTTTAGACCCCATTGACTTGCAATACCGTCCGAACTACGACAACGCCAATGATTCGACGGACGCGGCCATTGCAAAGGGCTTGAACTACCACAATGTTCGTAGTAATTTCTATCAGGCAAGCATGATGGCCAACTCAAATGTTACATATATAGGGACCGGAGTGGGGGTGGCCTCTGGGTTACTTTTTACGAGCCTATCTCCATTTTGCAACGATTGACGCGAGGGAAGAGGTAAGATGGTTTCTATCTTGAAATTTCATTTTATTGAGATGGAGATCAGGATGCAAAGAAGACGTTATACCACCTGTATGAGATCCTGTTGGAGCCTCGTCACCACATCCAGAACGACGCATGGGCAGGAATACCGGAACTTACGAATGAGAATGGGCAATACTGTGGGGACTCGTGCAACACGCAGGCCTGGAGTGCAAGCACGCTGTTAGATTTCCTTGAGAGTGTGCACAAGAGGCAGCACGCGTAGACGCGTTATTGTGCTGTATTTGTACTTGTATCACTAGACCGTGAGATGTATACTTCAAGTTCGCAATGTCCTAGGTCGTTCTCTGTTACGCCGGCCATACCAATCCTTGTCTTTTCACTCTCTCAATGTGCTCATGTCTTTCTTTGGATTTGAACAACACGATCTAGAACAGGAAAAGCTCAACTACAAGAACAATGGCGCCCCCGTCTCTGAAGACGTCGCCGTCTATACCTGGGGAGAGGAGGGTTACGACGGCCTAGGTGATCTGCTCCAGGAAGGTCGTGATGAGCTGAACGACGAGACTTTTGGCAGTGACGATGTTGTCGGTATGCGATTCCTCTTCTTGTCTCGACGCCACCTGATAAATGCCCTGACTCAGGCAAGGATTTTGATTTCACCACTCCTGCCTTCGAGGATCCCATCAAGCCTGCCCAGGAGCAAAAAGTGCAGCCAATACAGTCAGTTGGCAAGGAGGCACTACCGCCAAACGAGCCCACTCCTACTAGGGTCACCCAGCATCGTACGAGCGTTATGCGTATTTGACTCGCTTGACCTCCTCATCCTTCTCATAGCACGACCGCCAACGCACTCCTTGGAGGCAATCTGGGACGACAAGTCTCCTCTTTCTGTTCTTCCTCGCAACAATGGCGCTGGCCGCTCAATCAACGAGTTTCGCCGTCCATCACCCGCCACCTCGAGATTTTCACCCTTCGACGGTGGTCGCTCGCCTGCCCTTAGCCAACAACTTCCTGCTCATGGTGCTGTCAATACAAGGGCCAGAACTCTTCAAGAAATCGAGGCTGAGATGCGCCTAGCTGCCCAACAAGCTCGCCAGCGGCAGATAGAGCAACAGCAGCACCTCCTTTTGCAACAACAGCAACAACAGGAAGAGTTGCGCATGCTTCAGGTTCAGCGGGAACGGGAACGTCAGCAACAGTTATTGCAGCATCAGCAAGAACGGGAACGGGAATACGAGCGACAACAGATTCTTCAATACCAGGAACAACAACATCAATTGCAACTTCAACGGGCCCTTCAGCAACAACAACGGGAGCAGATGCAAATGCAACATCAACGCACGCCTCCTCCTCGAATGCTTCCTGGTGTATCCCCCTCTCCTCGATTCCACGAGCAACAGCGTCAGATGCTGTTTTTGCAGCAACAACAAGAACAACAGCAACGTCTTCAGGAACTCCAGGAACAACTTCGTTACGAAGAGATGGAACGTCAAATGATTGCGCGGGCGCAGCAGAGCTACAGCCCTAACCAGTTTGCTCACCGCCGCCAACCCTCTGCATCTGGCCCCCTTCCTAACGATCTTCAAGCTCATCTTCTCCTTCAGCAGCAACAGCAACAACACAACCGACGCCAACGTTCTCGCTCGCCCGCAGTTCGCAACCATTTGCCTGATTCGCTGCAAGAGGATTTACATTATCTTCCTCAGAATGCTCAAATGCAGCAACGTCTACTTTCGGAGTTGGCCCAGGCAGATATCATGCGAGAGCTGCATGCATCATCACCAGCTGAGCAGGAGGCCCTACGCAACGAGGCGATGCGCAAGATCGTCGAAGCTGAGAAGATGGAAGAGAAGAGGAGAAAAAAAGCCGCAAAGATCGCTCACATGGTTCGTCTTATGACTTACACCGTATCACCTATTCTCACTGTAGTTGCAGGCACGGTACAATGATCTCATGACACAATCCGACAAAGATTTCATTACAAGGATACAAGTCTCTCAGCTGGTTACCCAAGATCCCTACGCAGATGATTTTTATGCTCAAGTCTACGGCGCGATCTTACGATCACGTCTGGGAATCCAAGCCCAGGACGACCGCGTGCTCAAATTTACCTCTGGAGGTGGTGTTGCTCTCGGTCTTGCACAGAAGGCTGGCAACCGACGACCGAACGCGATGCTTCGAATGGAGCAACAGGTTGAAAGGATTGTTAGCAATGCCCGTAAAAGGGAAGAAGAGAAGGGCCTTCATTGTAAGTTGCAAACCATCATGACGGAGGGGTAAGATCTAATGACGCACATCATAAGCTCTTCACAGTTTGCAAGGTGCCCTAGGCAAGACTTCTGGTCGCAGCTACAAGGCTGCGCCTCGTCAGCTTCTTCAGGTCGACGCTGCGAACCCCGGCGCTTCGCCCACTTTGTCACACGCTCATCCACATATCGGCAAAGATACGGTCGAGGCACCTAAGGAAGGTGCTGCAAAGGAGGCCGCAAAATTGGGACGTGAAGCTTTGGGGAATGCTGGCGATGTGAGTAAAGTGTATTTATTCAACGCCTACAATCTTCATAATCACGATATTCCAGACAGATGGCCTAGTGCGCAAGGAACCTCTTTCCCACCGCCAGATCCTGGTAGCCGTCGAGAGCCTGTACGATGCTGTTTTAAATACGGAGAACATCAAAAGAAACGAACCCTCTTCTGAAGAAGGTGACGACGTTCTTGCTCAATGGTCCGTCGTATTTTATAATCAATTTTGATTCTCATTAATTAACCTTTTGCACAGGAAAAAAGAGTATGATTCAAGCGTGGACCAACTCTGGGCTGGGCTGAAGGTCATGGTTCCTCTTGAGACCAGGCAAGTTTTCCTCCGTGTCTGATATACCATTATGTTGATGAAATTTCTCAGCAACCCCCATCCCTTCATTTCACTACTCATTCCTAGCAAGGGCAAGAAGATTCTTCCACGGGCCACTCGCCACCTCAGCCATGAGCGGATGTACACGCTTTTGACTCTACTCGTCGCGTGCTTCGACCAATTGGACGTCGTTCAGAATGCCTATCTTCTCGATTCCTTGGAGGACACAAAGGAACGCGCCGAAGCCGAACGGCAATCTGAAGCATTCCTCCTGGGCGTGTTGCACAGTATCCTTCCTGTTGTTGCCAGGGCTGAGCTGAAGCTCGTCACCGGCCTTCTAGGTCTTCTATTAGACCGCACCAATATTATTCGAGTGGCTCAGTCTTCGGTACGTTACGCCCTTCGCTGGTGCAAATATTGCCATTTATGATATATTTTCAGGCAGGAACTGCGTTGTTGACTCTGTTCCTCAGCCGTGTCGAGGTTATGAAGCAGGCGAAGAGCAGCGGGGTTGAACTCCCAGAGGCTCCCACACCAGAGGAAGATATGCAATGGTACGAATACCAAGGCAACTTCTTCAAAGACTTGACTGTAACTCTTTTAAAATAGGAAATCCATGTACGACCATCTGTTCCAATTTCTCGCTCCTCATCTACCTTCACTACTTCCCTCATTTCGGATGTCTGCCCACCTCCCCCTCGACGCCCGACCTGTCGATCACGCAGACCAGCCCGTCTGGCAGCTCCTTGCTGCTATTGCTCTGCATGCATCGCCTGATCAACAGGCGATACTTGTGACCATGCTTCGTGAAAAGGTCTTGGAGATCGTGTACCGTGTCAACAAAGGTTGGGTGACGAACGAGGACGAGCGCCAGACAAAATTAGCCAATGTAAACCTTTTCTTACATGCCTTGGGGTTAGACAGCTCTCAAATTGCTCTGTAATGTTTTCGGTTATGATTACATGATACATATATACGTTAGTTTTCTCTTCTCTTTGTCGAAACAGTGTTTTTATTTTTTCCTGTCGTGGGAAGGACATTGGTTAGCACGTGAGCAGTCGCGTGAAGTTGCAAGTTCAAACGCGACTCAAGCCAGCTCAAGCCCTCAAGCCGCCTCCATTATAATTGTCTGGTCAAGGATCTCAAGATGGCCTCAGCGCCGACGAACGCCACACAGGCAAAGGAACGTCTATACGCTCAATTCGCAGCCAGCCTCGGCCGAATGTCTCGCGCCATCGCACAGACGGCTGATCTATGCGAACAACTTCAAGTTGATCTCCATGCAATGAGGACCTTTGCTGGCCTTGACGCTGCCAAGCAAGTTTGCATTCCTTCGATAACATTCTGTACACATGACAACTCATAACCTAGATTCATGACAATCGCTGCTCAGCTAGATCCGGATGAGCAGGACACGGCAGCAACCTCAAAACAACGGTGCGCACCGCAAAACTTTGGGCCTATTGCTAGCACAATTGATTTCCCTGATCAGTAATGAAGCGTAGTTGGAGCTATGCCTTCTATGAAACGAATTGAATTGTGTTATCATAATCAATTATTTCCAACATCCATGTTTTGGTGAACAATGGCTCGTCAGAGGCTACAAATACGATAAAATACAAAATATTACAATAATGGCGGTATATCTGATATTCATTTCAGCTCTCGTGCCCAGCCTATCCAGGTTACTGCCAGCCGCGGCTCATTGTACAATTCTCGGTGTCCTTGGACTGCCTGCGCAACGGCCGAACACCAACTGACGTACTTGGTCCGTTCTGACGAATTGGGTACAAGCTCCTTTGCATCAAGTCAGTGTACGCCCGCATGTTGAAAGCGCTCAGTCTGACCTTGACGTTGCGAGCCATTAATTGATAAATTTTGATGCACCACTGGATTAAGTCGTCGCCCTCAAATGTTACATGGTCCCGAACGCCACAAGCAATGTTATTTATGATGGCTGATAGAATAATTAGCTGGAGTGCGATATGTCAACTTGAAAGCCTACACTGTAAGACGGTGGACGCCTGCTCCGCGGAAAGAGCATCTGTTGCGGTGTCATACATATCCATGGACACACCAACCAAAAGTGGGTTGTGGCCTTGATCAATTTCAAGAACCAAGCAGATAAAGTCTCGTTTGTCCGTCGGATCAGTTGACACAAGCGCGGCCAACAGATTCTCAATACATAACTTTTTGTGTTCCTGTAAAGAAAGAAAGGTTAAACAGGCGTTCGCGGAGCGATGCTACCAACTTACCAGGTATGTCATTGGATCGAATTTTAGAATCCATTTCATTGTTTCAACATCCAACCAGCTTTGAATATTAGCGGAGAGCTTGTTCCAGTTTTCCTTCAAGTTCAAAAATCTTTTCCAGGTGATTTTCCCATTAGTCCCAGCATGAACAGCTACGTCGGCGCATCCTATCCAGCATTTCAGCCATCGATCGAATAGGAGAAAATCATCTTTCGAGGGTGAGGCGTGATCCATGACTTTCTTGTTGAGATTACGCCAGGCCCATGAGCACAACGGTGCATTCATGTACTACTACAGAGTCAAAAGTTGGGCGCTTGACGAAATTGTATTAACTCACTGAGCTTAGGGCTTCTTCTTTTCCGGCGATTTCATTGGGTAGACCCGCTGGCACATTGCCATTGGCGTCGAGAGCAGCTAGAAGGTCCGGATCGTCATAATCGATTAGCATGGTCGGGTAATCGTCTTGACTTTCTTGTGATTCCATTTCAGTGGAAGGCGGATAAGGGCGTTTCGGGGGAGGCAGAACCTTCCTTCGAGCATCGATGAATACTGTTAACAATTCCTGAATCCTGTCAGTGGTCGTTGGCTCATCGACCAGAGCAGTGACTTTGAAAATAGGGTCGAGAGCCTCTGTCAAAGTTACAGGGTTAGGCTGTGAATTATATCAAGCGTTGAGGCCACTTGCTTAACAGTCTAGGCTCTGGGTAGGTTGAATCCTCGAAGTGGACTTCGAAGATTTGGCGGACAGCATTGATAAGCATCTGGACGCAGATGTGCAATCGAGCCAGTAGAGTTTTCGAATCCAATGGGGACTTTTTCACACCCTGCACAGTCCTTTGTACATCCTCCAACGATTTCCGATCGTTCGCCATGGCAGTGGCCATGTCTTCTACCCAGATAATGATGGCATCCATGGGTTTACCGGCATTCTTTAACAGAATTGCAAGGTAGGTCATTCCGCGAATCACCGCACTGCGAGTTGTTTCGTCCGCTTCCGCGAAGTCAACATATGATCGAGCTAGCTTCATACGTTGAACGTGGCTATTAGGGTCAAGATGGATACCAAGGGCTACGGCACTGAGCCGGTTGAACAACATGGCAAGATCCCGTAAATCTGTTAGTGGCGTCGTTTTCGAGAAAGGGAGCTTGGTGACTGCAACCGCCATAGACAGCCATTTTCTGGCCCTAGGAGGCAAGGTGCGCTGGTGGTCCCCTACGTCGCAACCAACCGATTGGAAAAGGAGTTTGAGGAAAAGCACAAATGCGGTGTCTCCTTTCTCATGCTTATCAAGTCCAGCCCAGTCGTGATGGATTAAAAACCCAGGATAGTTTGGCGTTGTTTCATGACGGAGCCCACCGAAGTGTCGACTTTGGAAGATCTTGAGAAGGCGATCGAATACAGTCGACACTTCATCAAGTTTCCAGTTCCAGCGCTTCCATAGTAAAAAACACCTCTGTATGATCGCTTGAGCGCACTCGTCACGTTTATCTATGATGTATTGGGGCAATCCCTGGTCTGTGGCAGGGTTAGCATCCAGCCGAATTTGTTGCAGGGCATGTACAATGAGGTTCCAAGAAGCAGGGAGGCGCGGTTGACTAGTGGTCATACCATGCACCGAGAATTGACTGAGGGCACATAATGAGAAAATTGAATGCCACAGCCGTTCACTACGTTCCAGAGGATTGCTCGAGGGTCGAAGAACCTTCTCCAAAGTCTCCTGCAAGAACGTCGAGAACGGATGGGATGATTTCTGGTCTATGTTTTTGCGACAGTCAAGAAGATGAAACAAAGAAACCCATAGCTCTGTCGCATATTCCGTGAGAGGTGTTCCACTGGGAAATGAATTTCCCCGAATAGGATCCATGATAGGATCCAGCCCATACTGCCAGAGGTAATTCATCAACAGTAGCACGGACTGTGTAAGAGAGGTATTCGAGTCGGGACTTTTGGAAGCAAGGTCAAGTCGAGCAGACAATTCAATGGCAAACCAGCATACTGATAGCGTGAACGTGTCTAAGGATGACGGGCTGAGAGACTGTGCATGCATACGGGACACGAATGCCGAGACTTGCTCCTGGACTGTGCCAGACAAAATTATCCTGTCAGCTTCTGTGGCTGTTGACAATTGCCACGACAAGAGCCGAGCAAATGCACGCTGTATTCTGAGCCATTCTCGTTCTTTCTCGATGTCCTCGATTCCAAGTAGGCTTGTAATGACATCAAAAAGGGTGTTGAATACCTGCTTGAGGCCTTTTGAAAAAGTGTCCACGCTGGCGTCGGGGCCGAGTTCAACGCCGTCAAAATTGACGATGATTGGAGGTAGAGGGGGCGCGTCAAGACAAATTACGCCAATTAGTTCGTGTAGCCAGCCCTTGCGAATGTAAGAATCGGCCCTGAAGCTCAAGCCAGATTGGAGGACATCAATGTCACTATCCGAGAATGAACGCCTAGATATCTGTATCCCCTCCACATTAGCGGGGGAACGGCTAGACGGATTAGACTTCAATGGTGCTCCTTTGGGGTCTATGTTGACTATGCGGGCGGGCTGAAGGGGTTGGGGCGCATCCTGGGAAAGAGGAGCAATAGCCTGCAGAAACTCGATGTCGTCCAGAATATTTATGGTAGGCATTGCTCCTTTCCTTCGTCCACTGATGACCTGCGCGTTGTCAGACGTGAAGACATACTGTCCGTTGCTTTTGCCACGCGCTCGTCGTTCACGTTCCTTTTGCATGTGGCTTTTCTTCTGCGGTGGTGCATCGGTGTCCTGTGCAATTTGCACATCGTCGTCTCCGCTGTCAGATTCAACATCTCGATGATTAGGTCTATCTCTTCGATGAGAAGGGCCATCATGCCGTGCCCTTGCCCTCGGGCCCGCAGATTTCTTCTTCGTATGTCCTTCAAAATTTAGCTTGGTCTGGCGCTCGCGGCGGACCCCATGCGTTGTGATGTCGATCTCGTATTTTGATGACAGCATAGTCTGATTGGTATTACGGGCACGATCTGGTGGTCGCTTTTTCGCCTTGGGTCTCCGAGGGCCGCCAACTATTCGAGTCCTTGAGAGCATCCAGTCGATCAGACTCTCCTCTCGTATACGACCGGAAGAAGCTCGCTCCTTTTTGGGTACAATCGCCCCCGCCAAATAGGCCTCTATGTCGAAATCGTCCACGCCTTCATCATCTGACTCGTCGTCGGCTTCCTTAGAGAAGACATCGTGGTGGGTGTCATATTCGATCCGTTCTCTTGGAGAAGAGGGCCCAGCTGAATAATCGTCCAATACAAAGTCATGCACCGAAGAACGCTGGTCATCATCAGAGCTCTCGGAGTCGCCCTTAACCTCTCTGTCCCAAGTATGACTTGACCATGCAGTTCTCGACTGGCCAGGAAGTACAGAGGTTTCTTCGTTTTCACTTCCAGAGTGAACGTGTTTGTTATTTGATTTAGGTCTGGACCGGCCAAGCGAACCAGTCGCAATGGTCTTCAACATGGAAGTGGGATACATGCGACGGAGGATTTTTACGCCTTTGGGAAGTTTTTCCTCCCATGAATTATCCTCCTCTTCAACATCCGAGCTATGTCTCACAACACTCTCGGTATCGGAGTCGTGGGCAGAACGGTGAGATAGAGTATCAGTGAGGTCCATTGGAGCCGGAGAAGAACCAGACTGTGTCAGAGAGGGCGAAGAAGGTATTCGAGCGATGGCCATCACTGGGGGCGAAAGCGTGCCATGCGAATACAAAACAGTAGTGCTTCGCTGCGAGAGCGGGGCATCATCATTCTGTACTATTTGTTAATAAAATCTAACAGTTAAACACGAATAAGCTTACCGAAGAAATATGTCCAGAATGAGGCTGCGAAGTGGAACGACCTCTTCCGATTGGGAACCTCCTCGCTTTTGCATGGGCCTTTTCCCTTCTGCTTTCTTCCATGGCTAACTTTTCTTGTCGCTTATTTTCTCGTTCGGCCTTCCGTCTATCCTTTTCTACCCGTTTTGCTTCGTTTGCGAGGTCTTGGAAGCTTTTCGATTCCTCTATGTCAGAAGAAGGCAGATCCGGAAGCAGTTCGGAATATTGGCGTTCTTCTGATGCATACGGAATAGAGGTGGTCAAGTGTTGGCCATCGCGAGAATGGGCATTCTCTCTTCCTTGCCTTTCGTCGTCACTACTATCGTGATTCTCTTCTGGTTCCCATAGAGCTTGCGAATCCTCGGGTTGGTCATCTGGATTATAATGATCGTTATTGAGTCGGCTGAATTCTCGCAGCTCCCGGAGCTTGACAATGGCGTCAGGGTTTCCGCTAAGAGCATGCTTGTATCGCAAGAAGTCGTATTTATACGGGTTGAGTTGAGCAGCCTTACGTTGGCGTAACGGGTATCGCGAGATGTCGGGTATATTAAAGTTGGTATCGACTGGAACCACATCTTCGCCGTATTGTTCGTTCGATACTGGTCGTGCGCCCTTGATTGTACGAGGGGACTCATCAGGTGGAAAATGGGAAGGTGAGGTGAGAGTATGTCCACGGTGAGGTGTTGATGGAGACATGGGTGAATGAGAGTGTCCTTTGTCATGTGAGGATGCTGGTAATGATCTGGGTAAAGTGTCAGGATGATGTGCGATGGTTTCTGAATAAAAAATGTCTCCTAGACTTTGGAGCGTGCGGTGGGGTGTCGTTTCCACGGAGGCGATCAATGGGTTAGGTATATCGGGTGATAACACTGGATTTCCTAAGCTAGATGAAGACGTTGCCGACGAAAGAGGTGGAGTGCGAAGAGTGCGTTGGGTGTACACTGGAAATAGCATCGCGGCCTCGGTGTGAGGAGGTGACGCATCGAACAATGACAATGGATCAGGAGATGAGTGCGAGAGAAATGGCAAGGGTGATGCGTGAGTTGAGGGGGTAGAAGGTCCCCGACCTATACGGGGACTGGGAGGTCCTTTGTCAGATTCGGAACCTCGCAATGGGCTTGATAGTAGGATAGGTAAAGTGTTGGCAGACTCTTCCTCATCTATAGCATCCCCTTCAATCGTCGCGTGGTCTTTTAAAAGACTTTCTACGCCATTCGCTTGTATCGAGGCATTTGGTGATGGAGACGAAGAGTGCTCTACAAGTCTTGGGCTCGAAGAAGTTGGAGGCCAGGAGGGAACAGACGGAGAGCGCGGTGACGTTTGCTGAGGTATGTCCACAGAGTCGAAACTGTGATAAAGCTTTTGAAACAAGTGATCAATTGATATATATGGGCCAAGTGATAGGTTTTAGACACGTACCTTGAGCCGCTTTCTGGGTGACTGGTAGTCGGCCAGCGGTAGGCCAAACCAATTTAGTTCCCGTTCTTCGTCGTCTGACGTTTCAACGATTTCATGGTTGCTCATGGCTGCCCCCAGCAGCGTGCGCCGTGGAGGAGTTCTTGACCAAGTTTAGTGTGACAACGCGACTGTCACGGCCACATGCCCTAATGTCACGAGTCAAGTTATAGTAATGTCAATAATATCAAAAATATTATATAGTTTGCATCTTCAACGTTCAATTCAATTGTCTCCAGCAGTCATTCAATAGTTTTAACCAAACCATAAACAAAACGAGTTTCATGGACGGATCATCCACAACGAATTTTATTGCACGCGCTTTCTACTAGGTGCCTAATAACCTTGAAGGAAAGATTGGGAGCTAATTGTCGCTTCTTGAAGCCAGGGTTAGCTATTGAATGTCGATGGAACCATGGAGAGCCGTGCAGCGAGTAGCTCAGCCATCATGCATCAACCCACTGTGATGTACAACTGTTAGGCCCTAAACTTCAACATTTCTCTGCACTACCTGAGATACGCACAACTCGGGAACAAGCAGCTAGTAGCTTAGCGCTAGGAAAGTCAGGTAGTTCTCGATTGTTCGTTTTGCACTCTGCAACTCCAGGGCAACTCCCAAGGTGATCCTCTTCCTCGTCGCCAGATGTGCACTTTCCGCGTGCGGCCAACGTACATCATATGTCATGTTGTGCTTGTTATGTTAAAGTTCTTTCACTTTCGCACAGGTGGTGAGACTTGCCAGACCATCGACCGAGTCCAGCCAGAGATTCATCGAACCAAACTCAGCACATGAGATGAGTTGGTTCTATCGTCAAAACATCCACAAGGGAGTTGACGTTTCCCCGAGGATTTTATCGACTTCGCTGTAGTCCAAACAGGTTCAATCATCTGATACAGAGGGGGATCAAGCGTAAACGCATAGGATAAGTGCATCATTTCTTTATATCCTGTGATTCATGCCTGGAATGACTGCCTATATCGTAGGAGTCTCCAGATCAATGAGTCCAAAGTGGTCTCAAGTGAGTTCCGTGGCGAGTCTTGGGATTCGGACCAAGAAGGTTCAATTTTGAACGACGAAACTATATGGAATTCAAAATTGTGTTCGAAAATATTCATACTTGGGAGTAGATGGACACTCACATGCTCACGAGATATAATTCCGAGTCTCGAGAAGCAAGCCTTAGCACACAAAAGCTTCCTGTACGGGTCCTCGGAATCCTCTTTGTTGCTCAACGGATGTCCAGTCAAATCTCCACAGCTTTTTATCTCACTAACTAGGAAGCTGGGAGCCGTTCCAAGGTATAGGAATCGGTCAGTCCAACGTCTTCGAGAACGGGGCCGACACCACGCATACCAACCAGGTAACCCGCAATGGAGGTCGTTCTAGTAACCATAAGGTCATGTTCTTCCATCTTATAGTACTGAATACCAGATATTGCGACCCTTTTGCTTGAACATGTCATTTTTCAGCGGGGTGAGGGCAGACTAGCAGTGGCGAGAATGAATATGTATGATAGCCTCCAGGTGCTGCAGAAGTGGATTATATGGGGGAAATAGTAGGGTTGTTTCGTTAGTATGTCATGTAGGTTAAGAGGAGAATTCTGCGAGGGGGTTCGGGTAGCTTCAGCTGTGGCGCCAAAAATTCGCGAGTCAGGCTTATGTAACCGATTGATAAGCACGTGCCAATTCGCTTCTTGGTCACTGGTCTTAGTCTAGATCTCGAGTCTCCACCATGACCTCCACCTATCGACCAACGACATCCAAAGCTCGAGGAATATGCAAATACTACACCACTGATAGAGGATGTTTTAACTCCAAAAACTGCAAGTTTTTACATTCCTCCGAGCCCATCATAGACCCTACCGGCTCCAGGCCCCCTACTTTGACCCCATATGACCAGTCGAAGCGATGTAGGTACTACGATGACGGTGAGCTTCACTATGCGAATACCCTTAACTATCTGACTTATTCTTAACTTAGGTTATTGCAAGCATGGGGATAAATGCTGGTTCGTTCATGAGAAGAAGATTGTAACAGGAGTTGCAGCCGATGACGACGACGACGACGAGCTTTGCAGCGTCTGTTTCGAAAAACCTTCGCTGTACGGCCTCCTTGGTGCGTATATAGGCGTTCTTTCCATTTAGTTTCATTTCATGGCAATTATGTAGGTGGTTGCAATCACATATTCTGTATCGATGTACGTTCTCTCCGTCATTTCAGCTGTCGAAAATACCAGCTCATTGTCGTTCAGTGTATACGCAAGTGGCGCGATCCCGCAGGCAAAGGTGGAGATATCTCCAATATCAAGAAATGCCCCATGTGTCGTACCAGGTGCCGATATATCATCCCCTCCTCTCGCTTTTATAAGGACGGCCTGGACAAAGAACGCATTGTTCAGAAGTATAAGGATAGTATGGCGCGTGTTCCTTGCAGGCACGTACAGCCCCTTTTTATCGTGCTTGCATATATCAATCGATCTTTAGACACTTTGCAGCTACGAAAGCAAAGAATCCCAAAAAGCCAATGTGTCCCTTTGGGAAGGACTGCTTTTACCAACATCTCAATGACAACGGAACACCTTATGTATTTCCACGTGGAGCTGAAATTTCCTTACAGGTCAGTTTTCTGCTCTCAATATTCTACCTTTCGTCACTTTAATCACCTATGTAGAATTGGGCCAGACGCAATAGCCCGCGCCATCGCATGTTTGGTTTTATGCCAGAAGGTTTCGATACTTCATTCTTTCAAACAAGCGAAGAGCTGGCCGGGAGCATCGCTGTGAACATGTTTGATCACTTAATGACGGAGGTCCTGGAATCGAATGCGGGGGGGCGTGTGGGTGGAGCGGCGGGCGTAGGGAGAGGCACTACTATTGAACAACTCCGGTTACAACGTATCAACGACGCCAATCGTACAACACTTAATCGCGCCGTTGCCGCCATTCGTACTCAAATACAAGGTGGAGCTTCTCGAGGTCAGGAAGGAGAAGGAGCGAGGCCTATTTTTGTTACAGGTACTCCGTTAAATTGGGACCTTGAAGGTGACGGAGACGCAACCGACCATGGATGGGGATGGAATGAACTCGTCGCCGAAGCTGTGGACAATGCCGATGCAGACCTCACCGAACGACTGGAGCTCTTAGTTCGTTGACTTTCCTTGGTCTTCAATGCTTCATTGTTTCTTGACCCAATTATCATAGGCCGACCATATGCTGGGATCCTTCCGCATTTTTAGAAGTCGCGACACCGAATCACCACCTCCTCTTGAGCCAATAAGTAACCCCCGCTCCGACACGCCTCCACCACCATTGGAATCAATAGGTGGCCATGAAGACGAGGATGGGGATGTACCTGCGCTTCAAAGTGTTTCCAATTCTAGTGACAGCGAGTACGATGACGCGAGGGGCGACGATGACAATGTTGACTCAGATGATGAGCCAGATCGCTTCTCTGACTATTCGGAACCTGATGGTCTCCCACCTGTGCAGAGAGCATGGAGAGAACATTTGGATAGGATATTTCCGAACACTCGCGAAACTGCTGATGAAGACCTTCCACCACCTCTGGAACCAATTCAAAACAACGAAGCCAGTTCGGCATCCATTCCTGTGGTTGAAATACATCAGGAGCATGGACTTGCGGAAGGTCTCATGGACACGCCGGAAACGCTTGACAAAGAAAGCTGTGGCGTAGAAATTGCCATTCCTGTGGCAGCCTTGCCTGAGGATCACGAACCTTCTCCCTCAGCGCCTGATCTAACGCATACGGAGTATATACCTCCAGAGCCCATGCCAGAACCACCGTTCGTGACAGATGGTCGAGGAAGAGTAGTTTGGAGTAACAAGGACGAGTCAGAAACCACGCCTTCTCCAGAACCTCCGAGCTCTTCTAGACAAGATGCTCAACCTCCATCGCCCGGAACATCTCGATTGTTTGAATGGATGACCGGTTTTCTATAGGGACTTTATTCATCAAATTTCAATTTGTAGCGCCATATTGCACGAACATGTATAATACAAACAAATGTAAACTCCTTCATGTCATTGTCGTCGACGTCCAGGATCAAGGCCTCGTTGACCGAGCAGCTTGGCGCTAATGCCCCATCTTACTTCGCCGCTATTAAGGCATTCGTCACCGGGCAGACATCACGTACAGAATTCGAAGAAGCTGTCCGTCAACACTTGACCGCACCCTCGCTTGTTCAGCTACACAATGCACTCATCATATCCCTTTTTGACTCCACCATCCACCGCCATCCACCTCCTCCTCTACCAATAGCGACACCAGTTCACAAGCAACCTCCTTTGAAGCGTAGGAGGACCGATGACTACAACGTCGCACTTCGTTCGACCCGTCTGAAACGATGGACTCTTGGTGTTGGCAAGCGCGAACGCGAACGAGTGCGCGCGCTAGAGGAAATTGAGTCACCATTCCAGCGTATAGAAACAGATGAAATCTCTAGCGAACGTGGCGTTGTTTTGCTACCGGAAAGAGGTGGTAAGCCTCATCCATGGCAGTATGGATTTCTGCGATTTATTCACACTTTCCTAGATCCACCGGGGAGCCGCCTACCTGTACACCTATTTTCAATCAGTCGAGCCCCGACACTGGCTCATATATCCGACCGCATGAATCTCATTTCTGCCCAGAATAATTTAAATGCACCTGCCCGTAATGTACCATCCCTCATGAACCTTGCATGCGAGGTATGCACAGCTACCATCCCACTTCTTCTATAACAACTCAGACTTGACATAGGCCAAGCTCAAGCAACTCATAACACACGCCCTGACCCTAACCTCAACATCTCATGCCATATCCTCCATCTCACCTTCTGCATCATCCAACCCTCTCCACAGGCCTCCCCCCGTCCTCTCTACATCAGCATTCCAAACCCTATTTACTATTGCACCTGCAGACCTTCCCAACAAGTCTGCCACAGCGATGCGCCTAGCTCTGGGAGAAACCGACGTCCTCGACGACAACTACGATGACATTCCTCTGTTGAAGGATCGTGAGGTTAGGGATCAAAGATGGCAGATCGTCGCATTACTGGCAGAAAGGAGTGCAATCAGAGATGGTTTGCGAGTTGTCGCCAAGGGTGTTGCATCGTGAAGTTGGTTTCCTGTTTGTCGATTACGAGTTACATAGTACGCAGCCGCAAAGAATTGTGACGCTCCCTGCCTTACCACTCGAAATAATAGACCTGAATAAGGAACCACAAATTATCATTGTGGACTCCTCTTTGGTGGACAGAGCAATGGCGGATCGAAATCCAAAAACAGTGCTGAGTGACATCATACAAGAAAAATAAATACACACACTGGCTTCAAGTTTTATCACGTCAAGGATTTCACTGACGATTGGGAATGGCGACTAGCATACTTTCCTCTTTGTCCTTGTTCCCGGCCACTCCAGAGCAGACCCTCGAATCGAGACGGAGGACACATGAAGAATGGGGCAAAGCCATAACGCTCGAAGAATATCTCGCAAGGGATGACTTCACGGACAAAACGGATGTAGCTCGCGATGGAAAACTCATTACCTGGTGTGTGCGGAGCTGCCATCGAAAACTTGATCTAAAGACCGGATTTTCCAAATCTTCGATAGGGTCCTCGCCCCACGAAACGATCGAAAAACTCTGGAGTTTGTGAGCTCCTGTGAAACGTACTTGCATATTCCTTGCTCGCAAACTTTCCCTTCTCGACCTCATTGTACACAGATTCCGGCGCGATGGCCTCGTTTGCTCACGATCTGCCACTGACGGCAAATTCAAAAAAGTTGTATGCTACGGCGTCGCATCCGTTTTCACCCCAACGCGATTTCGAGGCAAAGGCTTCGCGGCACACATGATGCATCTGCTACACTGGGTTTTAGCAGAGACAAAACTACTCCCAGCGGAATTCCCTAACGAATGGGGTGCACCTCCGGACAGGGTCGCAAGTGCTGGTGATGGATGGTTCTCAACGCTGTGGAGTGATGTTGGCCCAAACTTTTACAAGCGATGCGGGCCTACGATAGACCAGGATGGGTGGATCGTGCGGGACCCTGTTTCGACAACTTGGGATGTTGTCCAAGACAATGTCGTCCCTGCCTCGGATTGTGACAGAGATTGGACTTTACTGGACGAGACTGGGGTTATGAAACTATGGGAAAACGACGCAGAAAACATCATGCGGACCATTTCCCTCACGGACAGTTACCAGGCCGGTTTCTCCTTTCTTCCCTACAAAGGTGTTGCTGCATTCCAGTTCTGGCGGAATAACAGCATTTTAGCAAAGTATTGCCTACCCATACAACATTGGGGGATCACTGGTGATCCAAATACCTTCGCGACCTGGACTTTCGAAATCAGGTCGACTCCAAAAACGTTACTCATCACTCGGCTGAATTGTTCACCTCCCGACTTCGAGATACTTTTGGGAAAGATCATATCAATAGCACGAACTTTGGCCATGGATAAAGTCGAGGTGTACAATCTATCAAATGAGCTGCAACCAATTGCGAGGCGTTTGGGCGGAACGACTTTCAATCGAGACGAACATCTATCGGCGTTCAAATGGTATGGAACTGAGGAGTCAAGTGAGATAGCCTGGCTACTGAATGAACGGTAAAATGTCTTTCATATGATTGTACTACTAGGGAGTGACTTAAGCTTTGTTCATTTAGATTCTGCTGGTGCTAGAGAACGCTAAAAATGATAGTCTGTTTCATTTTTCCAAAACCGAATGAAGTCAACATGTGCATATGAAGTGATGTACATCGAAAGGTGCAGGATTATCTCTGCACCTGGTCAACTCTTCACGCCTCAGTCGTCCTGCTTCTGCTAGAGATTCTATTGTCGCCATCTCCCCAGTCAGGTTGAGTACAGGAAGCGCATCCAAGTCAGGCAGTGTTCGTCCAGGCAAGTCAAGCAGCCCAACGGCGCCACAATTTGTTGACTCCATCAGGGGCACGACAAATTGCTTTTGTTTCTCCTGTGTGCGAACCTTTACATGAGATCCGACCTCGAGGTGGTTTGTCGATAGCGAAACGAAATCTTGATAATTAGGATATAGCATAACGTAGCCACGGAGGTAGACAAGCTCAATGAAATACTTCTTCCAGGACTTTGTCCACTTATTGGAACGGACATTGGGAACTATCGTACTGGTTGAGAGCTGCAAGTGGGAAGTATTCAGGGGACACTGTGAAGATAGCCGGGTGGGAAGAAAGGCGTGAAATTCGCGCCAGTGTTCAGGGAAGTAGATCGCACCCCAACTACACGGTATAGGTGACAAGTACGGGGTCGTTGGAGATGAAAGCCCATATCTGCTAAATAAGCTGCGTGCATTGAAGGGGCGTCGCCCCTCAGGAGGAAGTTCGACATTCATTTGCTGATACAGGCTGATGCCAAACATGTATGGGGATTTGTTGCGCGTGTGACCGTATCTAAAATGCAAGGTGAGATGGTCTACAAGACTAATTGAGAGAGAGAGAGAAGAACCTATATCGTAAAAGAGACATCTTTGCCCAGGCATAGAACATCGGTGAAAGCTCTATGTCATCTTCGAGGAGTAAGCCGTATGTGTCGTTTGAGCCAGGATACCAGGACTCGACAACAGCTGGCATGAGACCACCATGTACGATGCGGTGATGAATAAACACAGGCCCGTAAGGCCAAACTAGATTTTGGATGATCTTCAGGGTCTCCTGATCTGCTGACTGTTCGACATTCAAACGTAGATTCACTCGATCGCCGAAAAAGTATGCATTCGATAAAGACGACAAGAGTCGAACGAGAGAGTAAGGCCGATTGTGGGTGATGATACTAATGTCGATGCGCGGCTGGTTCCAATCTGACATGAATTCTAGGTAAGCCTTTCCTCAGACTAGATACGGTTAAGACGAACTTTTCCACTCAGTGAGAGTAAGCGAGGACATCCATTCTGTGTGTGCAAGGTCGCGGCGAGAAAGGCGAATAGATATCCCATCAAAGTATGAGTCGATCATCGGTTGAAGCGTTCTAGTAAATCCGTAGTCCTCGTAGAGATTTATGGCGACGTGAGCTCGAGGAGCTATGGCCTCCAACCAAGAGGAAAGCTGTCGTTCTGGGATCTGTGATGGCCACGGGGATAGATGGGCATACAACAAAGTGCAAGTATCCGAAGCCAAAAGCTTTCCATCTCGTGAGTTACAGCTAACCCAGATATTCAAGATGTGCCCACGATGACCCTGTAGGGCGCACAGTAAAGAACTCAGTTGGCTCAAGTCTTCGATTGTCGGAAGGATGATGACGAAGGTGCCGATGTCAGAATATCCCAAATTTGCCAGGCCTGTGGACTCCCGGTTAAGCATACGGTTATCAGATCTGAAAGGCACCCGTTCAAAATTTTGGATCCTTGATATGATATTATCGTTTGTTCCAAAAACGACGCCACCGACTCCATCGGTGCGAGATGCTGCAACGTGTTCACCAAGACTTCGCCAAGGTTCAGCTGTAGGAAAGATTTTCTCACGATGTGTCGCCAGGGTCGCAGGCATGACGAACGGAGGAAGGAGATAATGTGCTTCCTGCGGGAAGCCAATTGACCTACGGATACAGGGCTCAAAACTGTCGAACGAGGAAAAGCAAACACCATTTGGGCCATATGGAAATGAATGCGCGGGTGGGTTCAATAAATGTTGCCGTGTATAATTAGTTTGCCCAGCAAGACCGTCTTCGTGCAAGATCAACACCCATCTTGAAAGCTGAGATGCAGCGTGAAGTGTACGAGTATGCGGGTTAGAATCCCTAGAAAATGTTTGTAGCCTGATATCGGGGCAGTGCGGGTTGGAAGAAACGACGCGTCGTATGACGTTACGCGCTTGTAAAACATTTGTGTCTGGACAGAGCAAGATGATTTCGCGAAGTTGAGAAGGACCCAAGAGCGAGTTGAGAGCTTCTTCGAGGCCAGAGATCGAGCTTCTAGTGGAAGGGAGTACGGCAGTCAGAGAAAAAATAGGAATTGTAGAAGAAGAGAGGTTTAATGTCGTGTATGTCGCGCCGTCATCGTGGTGTTGGACTCCATCATTGTATTTGATATCCATGACTTTAACTTCAGTCCTCTCGACGCACGGTAACGTATAGAATAGAAATAGTCCAACAGGTATAAAACATCCGTAGAAGAGCCACCTAAACTGAGATGTCAAACGGTGCTCCTTTCTGTTGAGCGAAGTGGCCATGAGGTGGAAATGAAATGTTGGTGGCTATTTGTTGCCTTGTAATTTGAATCACCGGACCCTCGCGATCGGCCCTCCCATGATCCATGTCAAATACCTGTCACTCAGGCTATATGAAATATTCACCTCCATCGAACACAGGTCTTTACTGGTCATCTGGGAGTATAAATAGTCCACCAGGGAATACAATCATGTATTCTCCGTCTATCGCGCCATGTCGCGTCACTGGAACGATTTTCTGCAGTTTCGTAATGCCTATGGGCTCGCGATATCTGCTGCAATGGGTAGCATCTTTTATGGCTGGGATATGTATGTAGAACCATTCTGCGCGATGTGTGAGATCTATTGCTAACGTTGTACCAGTGGCTTAATTGGAGGCGTGCTTTCACTTCGGTCCTTTCAAGTATATTTTGGGCTGAACACGAAGACCGCGTCCCAACGTGCAGACCTTAATGGTAACATCGTTGCTGTGCTTCAAGCAGGCTGCTTGTGAGTGGCTTCCTTGTATCATTTTATATCAAGATTACTGATATCTACTTGTATAGCTTTGGTGGACTTTCGACTGTGTATCTTTCTAATCGATTCGGCCGAAAGCCTTCTCTGCTTGCCTCTGGGGTCGTATATATGATTGGTAGCGTCATACAATGCATTGCAGGCTTGGGAAGTAGCCAGGCCGTCGCACTATCGGTTCTTTACTTCAGCCGATTCCTTGGAGGGTGGGGAGTTGGTATGGTGTCCGCTCTGGTACCATCATATGTTTCCGAATGTACACCCAAATCTATTCGCGGGCGTTGCACTGGTATTATACAGTTGGCGATCAATGTTGGAACAATGTTAGGCTGTGGGTGTTCCGTTGTTCTTCTTCCCATGTGGAAAAGGTTTAACTGTTATTCTTAGTCTGGGTAAACTATAGTGCCTCGAAGGACATAGCACCCGGAGATCTTCAGTGGCGCATTCCTTTCGTCATGCAGCGAGTAATAATTTGAGATGATTTGATATCGCCGCTGACTGGACTTGCTAGGATGGTTCCTGGTGTGCTATTTATTATTGCCATGATATTTCAACCCGAATCTCCTCGATGGCTTGTCGAGCACGGGAAAGAAGAAGAGGCTGCCAGAGCGCTAGCTTTCGTTAATGGATCTTCACCTCAAGACAAAGACGTTCTACAGACAATCGAAGACATCAGGTTTGATTTTACTGGAAACAAGAAACTCCCGCTCCTGAAGCAATTTTTATCAATGGGAGAATCAACTGACATTGCGTTGAGATGTTTCATTCCCTCCTTGGTCATGTTTTTTCATCAGGTATTCAATTTCCTTTTTGCACACCATGAGACACGTAGTCACTAAAAACATCCCAGTGGACAGGCACGAATGCAATCAATTACTTCAGTCCTCAGATCTTCTCTAGCCTTGGAATAAAAGGATCAAATAATGAGCTGTTTGCTACGGGTATATATGGTGTTGCCAAGGTATACACTAGTTCCCTCAGATGATTATAGTCACTCACATGAGATGCGGTCTCCAATAGGTCGTGTCTGTCGGCCTTGCCCTGATGTTTGCCGTCGAAAGCCTCGGGCGCAAGAATTGTCTTATTATTGGTGGCATAGGTCAGGGATTAACGATGATTTGGATTGGTGGGTATAGCGCCATCCACAAATCCTCGGGAGTCGATGCCGCAAGTTACATTTCTATCGTCGCCGTGTACCTGTACGGAGTTTTCTACGGCATTGGTTGGGGGCCCCTTCAGTAGGCAGTTGATGGAAACTCAGCGATGCACACACTGATCTGATTATGCGCAGCTGGGTTGTTCCAGGAGAAGTTGCGCCCAATCACCTTCGGACGGCCTCTATCTCAATCGCAATCGGTGTCAGCTGGCTATTCGCCTTCGTAGTCTCAAAGCTTACGCCTATCATGCTCAACAACATCACATATGGGACTTTCCTTATCTTCGGTTTCTGTTGCATCGCCATGACGCTATGGGTGTATTTCCTTTTACCGGAGACGAAGGGATACGCACTGGAAGACATCAAGTATCTCTTCGAGAAAGATATGGTTTTACGAGCGCTTGAGGATGCACCTGGTGGTCACATCTTCATCGGAACGAGACGTTCAACGCCTGTTGAGGAGCTTAGGAGCGCTGCAGAAAAAAACACAGCAGAACCAACCCACAGAAAAATTCGTGTAGTCGGTTCACCCGAAGCTTGATGATTTAGATGGGTTCCTAGCAAGTCCCTAGTATGGACTAGATGATTGGTTTCAGTGACTTGTTTGTTGTAAAGCATCCATTGTGAACAAGAAGGTACTATGAAATGGATGATGAAACCCCAGAAGCACGAAGCAAAGGAACGTGTAAACTGGAATGAATGCATGCGTTTGGCGAGAGAGAGAGATGTGATTCTTCAAGATCAGTACGCGCTTGTCCGCGTTGTCAATACATGTTCAAACGACCGTGTCACCCACCATACTCCAATATCGTTGATTCCAAAAGTTCAAATTATCTCCAGACCAGTGAACTGACTATAAACTAAACTAAACTAGCACCAGCAAAATCTAAAGTAATTGCAATGAGAAGCGTCAGAGCTAGGCAGAGAATGATTGGTGTACCGTGCTGGGAACCCGGGGAATTGGGTGTGAGGACCATAATATACGAGAAGAACAGATTCAGAAAGATAGGGGGGGGGTCATCCACGGTTGATTTGGTTGGGTGATCAAAAATGAGGTTGGTCAAGTCAGTCAATGGGGGATACCGATGAATGGTGAATGGATGGAATGGAATGGGGATGGGGGAATTGGATGGGCAGATCATATACAAGTTCAAAGCAAAAAACGAATTCGAAGTACGGGGCTGGGTTGGGTGGAGCGTCGTCGCGGTGGGAAATAATTGAGTGATTGGGAATGGGATCTGGATCATGCAGGAGACGAACGGACGCGCGAGGTGGGGAAGGCAATTCATGCTACAAGGCAAGGGACCAGTGACGAGAGATAAATAAGATATAGCAGGGGCCAGGCATGGGTTTGTCGTATCAGTGATTTTGTGAGAGGGTGGGTCATAGCGACCGACCGCAAGCAGCCGATCTTCGATTCAAATGCAATGCGATGATGGGGTGTGGTGTGGTGTGGGTGGTCGAGGAGGGTGGCAGGAAACACAAAAAAAATGGATTCAATTGGTTCAATCAGAGATTGAGAGGCGGAACAGACGACGAAGAGAAGTAATTGCGCTGTGACGAGCTCGCCGTTCTCGACTTGAGATTAGGGTGGTGCTGGTGATGATTATGGTGCTGATGTCTCTGATGGTGCGAGTTATGCACGGCACCATAACTCTTTCTCTTCATCTTCCTCTCTCTCCTAAGCTCCTTCCTGCTTTTATGCGGGTTATTGTAGTTATCCTGGCGCTGATCGCGCTGTGGAGGTGGCATATTTGTCGGTGTACGATCGCCATCTCGGTCGCGCACGGGAAGGATAACAGGCGAGATGATGACGCTCATCCTGCGCGAACGGCGTTTCGACGCTGCATTGCTGTTATTCGCCTTGTTCTGCCAGAGCATAGTGCTGAGAGGGCTCGACTTCATCATGCTCCCATAGTCCGTCTTGTTGCCAGGTGTCGTATCCGATCCCCAACCAGCGCTGTCGGCTTCGCGACTTTGACGGAACGCACCGACAGAGATAACGTCCCATCGGTTAAGCGCCTTGAGCTGTTTCCTCGATTCATTTTCTGTCGATGTATTTTGGGAATCAGAAGTTGGTTCGGCATCCAGGAACGAGGCTTCGAGCACGTCATTGAGATCAACGAGCTCTGTATTCGCCATTTCGGGAGACATCATGATCGTCTTGTCGACAACAGCAGGAGTGATTAGGTGGAAGGGTGATGGGCTGCATGGAAGGGTGGGTTGTGAATGAAGAGCCAGATGCCGTTCTAGTAGATGTTCGACCTAGAGTTACGATAAGAGACACGTAACAATCGATAAGCGAGGTCACTTACACTCTTGAACTGAGCGAACGATGGTCTTCGGCGGCGGAATCTCGGATGCGGGGACGGAATGTCTTTGTGGAGGTCATCGATGATGGCCTGTCGAGACTCTTTTACAACTACAAAGTGGCCCTGGCGTGGCCCCTGTCCATTTATAGATGCCTGACTGGAGCTCTTTGTAGTGCTCTCCTCGTACTCGTCATGGTCGTCCGAATCCCAAAAGACTCTTCCCGACAATATATCTGCCGGTTTCGGAGAGTGGATACTCCGTGAAAACGGCCGACGGTCCCGCGGACCCGGGGAGACAGCAGGGCTCATGGTGGACATGGGGTTGATCGCAGAAACGCTGAAGGGAGTATTAAACAGCCTCATGGCGCGTTCGTTGGGAAGATCGTCATCGCCCACGAGCTCTTCGTCCGTTGTCTCTCCGTCACCTTCGTCCGCATCCTCTTCATACCCTCCATCATCCACGTCGGACATTTCGATGTCGCTGTCCTGGCTCGCGGGTGAGCTGGTCTCGGCCAAAGACGCGGCAGAAGCTTCGAAATCCATGTCGAGCACTTGACCATCGCGCAAACCGTTGGTAAATACAATCTGGCCATCCCACCTCTCCAAGACCTCCAACTCGGGCGCGATGGCTGTAAGGCTTGCTACAGACGCCTCGATTGATTCCATATCAGAGTGATCCCCATCATCGCCCTCGCCATCGGAAGTAGATGTGTTGTGACCTTCCGAGTCGGACAAGTTGGCAAAGAAGAGGTCTGCGTCGAAGCTAGACTCGTCATCGTCCTCGGACCAGCCCGTTGCTACACCGACGTAGTCGTTACGACTCGTTTCATCGGCCTCTTCATCATCGGAGTCCCCTGCATCTTCCTCGTCGTCGTCTTCGTCTGCATCGACAGTGGCATCTGTGTCGACGTCCATCTCGACATCGGAGGGACCCACGCTCTTTTTACGGGGGCGGATGACCCATGCGTTGGAAGAGTCCCTTTTCTTGGGTACGTCGTCGCCCAGGAGTTCTCTGCGGACTCGTGCCCGACCCTGCATCTCTGACATGATAAACTGTTCTTCCTCGGCCTCAATAGAGGAATCGCTGTCATCAAAGCTTGAAAGATCGCTGCTGGAGTCTGCGGAGGAGGACGAGGCACGAGAAGAAATGGCGGAGGCGGAGACGAAGGTAGGGAACTGGACGGATTGGGCGTCGTCGTCTGGATGGGTGAAGGAGTAGAGATGGTCGACATCACTGAGATCGGAAGAGGAGGAGGTTGAATCGTCGCTGGAGACGGCACGCCTGCGGTTTGTCGCGGAGGATTTTTTGACGACGGGCCTTGGTTTTTGTAGAGGGCGGGTGAGTTGTTTCTTTTGTTTTGAGTGTTTTTGGGTCGTGGGTGCCGCGTGTTGAGATTGGGAAGAAGCAGGAGGGAGTTGACGGGCGGCAACGGCTGCTTTGGGTGGACGGCCTCTGCGTTTGGGTTGTGGTTGTTGAAGTTGAGGCTGTTGTTGTTGTTGTGGTGAAAATACGTCTGTGTGTTCTGTGGGGAGACGTTTTCCGAGCATGCGTTGTGGCACGGTGAGTTTTATCTTGAGAGACGGAAGGAGTGGTTTTGGGGGAGAGGGGGGTAGGGATGTGGGAGCGCGGAGGGCGCTGAGCTGGGACATGGAGAGGGGGACGTTTGCTGCATTTGCACAGGTGCACTGGCCATCGCAGACTGGGCAGATGTCGTCGTCGTCGTCTAGACCGAAGGGGAGTGTATTGGGGGGAGACGGCGGTGGAGAAGGTTGAGCTGGTAGGGGGGTGAGCGGTGGAGGGGAGGGGAGAGGGACGAGCTTACATTGGAGACGATTGGATGGCATTTGAGATTGGTATTGAACATGAGAGAGTGATTAGATCCAGGATTGCGTGGTTCAAGAGCGCGCCGCGTTGCACAACAAATTCAAATCTTTCCAAAAATTATTTTGCCATGTCATGTCGGAGTTGCATTCCACTGCCTCGTGCCGCTCGGCGAAATCGATCACCCCAAAATATCTTATCGTGTGACCACTATTCAATCCACTCCATCGCCCTCGACCGATCTACATACTACTACTCTCGCCGCCTCAATTCACTCCGACTCTTGCCCTACTTTGCCCGTTTTCTTTGGCTGCACCCAAATGTGGGCCATCACCATGTACACCTACCTCGCTTCACTAGCCGACCACGTCTAGCCACGTCTCAGGTTCTGCAGGGTTCTGTTACCCGAACTCATGTGGACACCCTTCGCGTCCCTCAATCGATCCATCTTATCTAATGTCTCGACGTTGTGGGTTCATTGACAAGCTCCGTACTTCCACTCAGAATCACCTTCACAAATCCTTTAAGGTTATGTCAAATCCCTCATCACTTCTTAAACTCCTACCCTAGGCCTTGCAATCGATCAAACCCAAAAACAATTCACCAGTGACCTCACAAACGTCCATACGTCAAGTTCCGACTCAACCGAGTCGCCGAAATTCGTGGATTTCGACACCACACCAAGGTATCATGTCATGTTCATTCCAAGAACACGCGCGCTGCCGTAACTCCAACGGTGCCACATATCTGATCGTATTTGGCGCAACGAAGCGTAACGACAAATCATGCGCAGTGGGTGCTCCAACCGGTGCGGCGATCGTAGCATGGATATGACTCCGAGTCAATATTTGAACATTATTGAATGACGAGCGGGAACGTTCACATTCGCCATTCGCACCCGAATTTCGAAATCCAGTCACGATCATCAAGTCAGTAGTAATAATCATGACACCTCCATTCCACCTACGGACCCGACAAAATTCACCCGGAAATTCCGTATAATCGTGAACATTGTAAATACGCAAAAAAAAAAAAACCCTTGCAATCTCAAGAAATAAAATAACCCGGCATCTCCCAGGCGGGAAAATCCCGGAAGAAAAAACCCCAGGTTTCCGAGTCTATCATCATCCATCATCCAAGAAGCGGTTGATGAGTCTTGAATGTACTACTACACACGTTAAACCCCCCGCGCTTCTTCTTCCTTTCTTCCCCCGCACACGACCACGAGACAAAGCAATTTTCACCCGCGCGTCTAGAACAAAGCATCTTTTCTTCCCCATCCATGCCAGTGCCTTGAAGGAAGAAGGTTGAAAGCAACTCCCAGACTCATAATATGTATATTGGACTTGCCCCTGGCCAGAATGCCCGTTGATGCCACTGGGTAGAGAAGACTGCGGGTGCGGGCCTTCCCGGAGGCAATGAGCCAAAAGTTTTACCATTGATACATCAACAGCCCTGCCGACGCCGACTGCAAAGTTAGCGTCCCTAAACCTATACTCAGCATCCACTGAATGAAAGAAAGTCTACGCTGGTCGACGTGAGAGTCGCGTCCAACCTCAAAAGTGGACTGAAATTTTCCAAACACGGCAAGCAAATCTCGATATGCACCGATTACGATCGAGCCCCGCCGTCGATCGAAATTCTAACAATGGAAACCGGGAACGGAGGCAAAACAAATGCAATGACAGCATTGCTTTTTTCTTTCTTTTTTGAAAAAAAACGATTCGAAGTCGTTGATCAACAATGCAATTACAAAAGTCGATATCTATCCAGATTATAAGTACATACAACAATAAATTCCAAAAATGACTACAGATGAAAAAGTTCCAAATGTGGCGCAAGGTTATTTACCTATGTAGGCGATGTACATCACTGATACACACCACATCAGTGCATGATGGCGATGCTGATACAACAGCTTCGATCGTGGTATTACTATTATTTTGTCACCAAGAAAAAATCGAAAGGTGTAGCGTGAGGGTTCAATCGTGACTCCGAAATTTAGGCATTATTACGAGGTATAAACTGTATCGCATTAGCATTGAGTGTCGATTTTAGAGGAGGGGGAGTAGGCGACCCAGGAGATATCCGGGGTATATACTGCACAGCGTTGGCGTTGAGCGTTGACTTGGGACTCGATTCAAGTCGTGGAAAATTATAGTTTGGGGTATCACAAGTAGACGCCTCCACAAAGGCCGTAGACGACTGTTCCGTCAGAGGAATGTGCGAAGAGACCACCTCCGTGAGTCTATCCATTGTATGTCCAGTGGTGAAGCTCACATGTCGAGCTTGAGGAATCGCAAAAGAAGGTCGAAAGGCAGGCGCCTCCAGATTCAAACGATGCGCTTTGGCCTTGACACCCGCTCGAGGCTGGAACACAGGCGATGAAGCGCTCAGTCTTCCTTTCGGCGAAGAAAAACTCCTCGTATATCCAGGCGCATCGATAGGAGTTTCCGGTGGCGTCATCATAACATGTAAAGTTGCCAAAGTAGGCGCAACTTGGCCAGCCTCTCCGGGCTCGCCGCCGTCACGCACAAGCTCAAGCTCGATGCCTTGAGTATTATGCTCTACCGTCAACTGTTCCTTTAGCTCAGTAAACGGCGAACCTCGAACGACAGGACTAATGTATCCAGGGTCCGCGGAGGGGGTCATTAAACCACCAGCAAGTGTGCTTGATGACGTCGGTGGCTTTGGCACTTCGATTTTGAGCTCAGGGTGTGCATTAATGGATGACGAGGAGCGACGGTGGAGCTCTCCGGCTCCTGCAACGGACGAGGTACCGCCGCTGGTTGATCCCAATGAAACTGTAGTTGACTTTGCTACTTGGATATCGGGGTAGTGTATCGAAGATGGTGAACTCGGTGTACTGGGAAGAGACGTATTGGAAAATATACCGGGAGTCTGTCTTATACTCGAGCGCGTGGAAGGTACGGTCCTGGTCTCTTCAAATTTCAAGTGTGGCTCTGCTGACTCTTCGTCGATTGTGTGAAATTCAGGGGCTGGGCGCCGTGATGTCACCTCTGCTTTTAGGATGGCATTAATGTGAGACATAGTTGGTCTCCTGGACGGTTTAAAATGCCAACACAATTGTACGAGGTCCTTGAATAACTCAGATATCTCCAGGGATTGAAAGCCTTCATCGGAAACAGGTTTAGTTCCTTTGCGAACGGCTTCAACCACTGCCATCTCCTTTTTGAGGTCCTTGAAGGGATTCTCCCCAGTATAAATCTGATCCACACCAGATCGGTACTTGTAAGCTTGGAGAAGACAGTCTGCTTCACACTCACCTCTAGGACTGTACACCCAAATGCATACACGTCCGCTGCCGCAAAGTCCAGCTTGACTGGCGTTTCCTGAATTTCGGATTCAACAAGCTCAGGAGCTTGCCACCGGCGTGTTCCTAGTCCCGCGTAGCCTGATTTGCTTTCGAGCCGTTGCGATCCAGCGATCGCCGAGAGACCGAAGTCGCCCAGACAGCAGCGCAAATCGTCTGTTACAAGGACGTTGACCTAACCGGGACGCGCAAGAAATTAAAATCCAATTTTCACTGTTTCGAGAAAAAAGAAAATCACCGCTTTTACGTCTCTGTGATAAATTGGAGGTGATAATCCGTGCAAATAAGCAAGTCCGCTTGAAACCTCATATGACTGCCAATCATAAAAGGTTAGTACAGCAATGTTGAGAGCTCGAGATTCGAATATCGTACTGCGGTCGAACGATCGTGGTCTGGGTGAGCTTTTAGAAAGGCTCGAAGGTTCCCATTGCTCATCCAGGGGGATATCAGCGTGAAGCGAAAATCATCATTAGCACCCAAGAAAGGAAGAACATTCTGGTGTCTAAGTCTACTCCACAAAATGACTTCTCGGTAAAAAGCCTAATAAACAGGAAACTCTTAGTCTCGTGGACAGAATGTCGACAGACCTTGGTTTTTTACCTTTGACTTTTTGACTAAATCGTCTTCTATACCAGAATATACACGTAGACTTTTAAGACACACATTAGTGCCATTAACTGTTCCTTGGGTGATGTCCTATGTGATGTACGAGAGATATGAGTGGCAAACCGAGGTAAATTCAACTGTCACCTACTGCAAATCCACCACTTTCGTGGTGATATCCATTGAACTCCCGAGTTATGTTGTGGATAAATATTGAAGGGGGGAGCATTCCAGTGTTCCTAGTAAGATGAACCAGTCGTCGCAAAACAACGCGCTTGTAATCGTCCTCGACCTTAGGATTCATGTATTCCTGCACGCAGCACGTAATCATCGCTCAGCATCAAAGTACATCGTATACCAAAAAGCGCACCGTCTGTAAAAGCTGAGAGATACAGCTTCCCCATTGCTGGTTTTTTGCACACTGAGCTTGGATTGCCTCCCATTCATCTCTCATAGGCAACACATTTCTGAGCTCCTGAGTGGAACTTGGATGTGGCACTGCCGGTCCATCTGGACCTGACGCCGAAAGGACTTGCCCGCCTGCTGATGTTATAAGAACAAAGTAGTTCAGAACATCAACATTCGTGGGGCACTGCACAGTATATCCCTGCGGCAAGGCAGCATTGAGGTCTCGTAGGAGCTTTGGCATTGTCCTTAAGGTAAAGGCAATCTCTTCCGCATCTTGCCTTATGTTTAAATGGCTGCGGAAGTGTGAAAGTCACGTTGAGCAGGTGGGATAGAAATGCTTACGCGTTTGTTTCCCAGTCCTCAATGATGCTCAAGACTCGATGGCAAGAAGGGGTCTCTACTCGGAGACCGAGACTTGATTCTACCCTGACCCTGTAAACGGCCAACGACGGGGTATCAATAGGTCGCTCGAGCTCCGTCATGAAGATTAATGGCAAGGGTAGCGGGAATTTGTTACCGCGCGTCGCTTTGGGCGTCGGCCATAAGGAGAGCTCCTGGCAGGGCTTCGAAAGCCTATCAACACGCGACAAAGCCACGGGGTCTCTGGAGTTGACCCGCACACACATTGTCTATTGAGGACGAGTGAATACTTATGTCGAGGAATACTATGATTTAAAATCGCAGAAGCCGCATTGTATGTAGTAATACTATCCTCGCAGAAAGTTGTCAGTCAGATTTCCGAGGACGAAGTCTAGAACCAGCGTGAAAGAAGGACGCAAGCTTTGAGGATCCGCTTTCCGGACGATCCTTCAACTTAGAGCGGGAACATTATGCCAGAACTAGCCTGTACAAGTGCTAACGGCCTCAGCATCATCCACGCGCTTCAAGTTCGGGAGTTCGCGGTTGCACCAGATTGGTTGTATTTAAACGTATTTTGAATCCAATTGAGGTTTTGCAGTGCATGCTGGAAAGGAGCTAACAATTGTATAATACAAGGGATGGCCCATTTATTGATTTCTTGTCTTCTTTCCACTATCAGATGCTGACTTCTACCACGATCCTAGCTCCCACCACCTTCTAAAGAGAAAGGGATAGGATGGTACATAACCACAACAGAAAAAACGAGCGTGGGGGGGAGGGGGAATGCAGAAATGCAGATAGGACAAGACACAGTCATGACAGACAGCGAGAAAATGTGGAAAGGTATAGGACAGGTGAGTAAGTACGCCGGGAGAGAAAGAGTTCTGAACCAATTAAATGTGGGAATGAATGAGATGTATCTGTATAGGTGTTGCTGTATGTCAGTCATGCTGAAAGGTGGGATTCGTATGTCCTTGCGTAAATGTAGTTGTCGTCTCGTCTATCCCAGAAGTGGGCTTTCGTTGCTAGATGATGGCGGGGTTGGAGGGTCAGCGCGCAGGGTCACAGATGAGTGTTTTAACATCTGTTTCATTATGCAGCGCTATACAAAAAGAGATTATTTGTCGCAGCGATCTATTTTGAGTTACATGAGATGGCCATCCAAAAAAAAAAAAATGAAACATACAGCGATTGTATTCTCCCGAGGATGCCAGCTGGCATGCAGAATCTTTTTGTTAAAGTCAAGCGTATCAAGCTGCATCGCATCTCTCAAACCACCACCTCGTTGCCCATTCTTCATGCCCGGTTTGGCCAACGGTCCCCCGATCTTCTTGGCCTTGAAGGCCGACTTGTCAGCCTGAAGTACAACGTCATTCACCGTGTCTGTATCGTATATCCGGAAGTAGTTGTGGTATGAACCAGTTAGCACATGCCTGAGACGCGGAATATTAGCATCTGTGACACCAACTCCGACAGATGGTATTAACGTACTTGTCGTCACCTCCCCAAACACATTCGAATTTGTCGAAGATGCAGTCATTCTCGTAGAGATCGCAGAGCTTTCCGCGCAGATGGTCATGGATAGGGATCGTCTTTACTGGCCGTGACTCCATATTAATGTCCCAAATCTTGAGATTTAGGTAGTCACGAGCCAGGATGTATCGCCCATCGTGGCTAAACTTGACGTCAGAGATCGATGATATGATCTCTGAGAAGAAGGACCGGGAAGTTGGGTCTTCTTCCTCTTCGAAACCTGCAGGACACATTCAGAAATGATCTTGACCTGAAAAATGGCACTAGTCACTGACATTTTGCATGGGTGTCGCACAACGCCGAGTCGCGCATATCCGCAAGCTTGATGTTGCTCTTTGAGCTTGAATACATGAACAGATTGCAATGGGAGGGGTGGAATTCGGTGGCAGTGATGACTTCAGTCAACTCCTCCATATTGACGGGTTTGATATCAACGATATCTTTAAAAGGAAACGTTAGACACATGGCGCACACGCGGGAGAGCGTAAATATCGTAAAACGTACTGAAGCTCTGGTCACTGATGTTCAAGTTCCAGAGGTTGATACGGAGATCGTCGGCAGAAATGTAAGTTTCTTGATCAGAATTGACCGAAATGGAATGTATATGATACGCATGAGCATTGGCATAGACCTTGCGCGGGACTGCTGCGATAATGTTATCCTGCTGTGCCATGCGAGGAAGCCTCAAATGGCCGGGATTGGTGGGGGCTGTCAGAGCTCGCTGGCCATCAAAGTGGTTGGATTCGGATACGACCCTCAGCGACTTCTCGAAAACCTTCCAGAGCTTGATCGTTTTGTCTGTCTCACCACGTCAGAATTGGTAAGATAACAAGAACAAAAGGACGCGACCATTTGTTGATAACAAAAAATGCGCAGAGTTTTGTCGTCTGCACCACCGAATTTTGTTGATCTTCTCCTCGATTTCCAGCGACTTGAGATAATCGAACTCGGGTTCATGGGATTGGAACTCGGTGTAGAACTTGTACTCGCAGCCTTTTTTCTGTGAATTTTGTAATCGCGACCGTATAAATTGGTGGGTGAGCATAAGGTTGGCAGGTGTTGAGGATAACGCGAGAATGAGCAAGTCATATAATAAGAAGCATGATCAGTTAGCGCTTAAAGGCAGAGAAACGGGCGATAGGCGCGATGAGGATTGTGGCAATACTGACTGATTCATTCCGTTCAAATAGAACAACACGACCACCCTTGTCACCTGTGGCAAGGTAATTGCCTGTCGAGTCGAATTCGACGGTAGATATGATGTCGGCTGATGGCAGAATAGGCGTGAGTATCATGCAACACGCCCGTCTCGGGATTATGGAGCTGTATCAAAAACGAACCTTCAGTAATGTCTTCGACTTCACCCTTGTCACCGAAGCATTGGGCAAATCGCCATCCTCCTGAGCCTGAAGGGTCTTCCATGGATGAGAACGTGTGGGTCACGGTGGTTGCTTAGATTGAGGGGGAGTTTGGTGGCTTCAAGGATCTGATAACGCGATGGCAGTAGCAGAGAGGCGGTGAGATGTATCGCAGGAATATGGGAGAGACAGCGAGCTGGCGATGGTGGCAAAACGATGGCACGAGCTGGCCACAAGGGATTGCTGAGCAGATTGCTTAGGTAATCCGGTGTTTGGATGGGTTTGGTGACCAAGTCCGACATTGCCCTCAAACCGAAACCACACACACATCCGACTCAGACCCCAGCCATGGCCATTGCACCCATCACCGGCATCCTCAGAAAGCGTTTCTGGATAGACATCACCTGCAGTTTAGGCCTTGGAACCACAGCGGGCTACGCTTACTGGTACGTTTATACGCGTTTTGTCAAATACCGTGCACCCTTTCTTACATCTATACAGGTACGGCATCCACCTCAAATCTTGTGAGTCATGGAATGAAACCCCCGACGGCCGCACACTAACACAATTCCAGTGGAGCGCCAGGAGAATTTCTACATCAGGCTGGAGAGAGAGAGAGCTGCTGCCGCCGCATCCTCGTAAAAAGCCAGTTGAAAACAAGCAATGCATATTATATCCGTGCACACCCCGAAACAATAAATACCGTATTATATACTTGAGTCTAATGCGCTACCTGACCGCCACACCAAACCGCTTCAACTCCTCACAACTTGCAACAACTTCCTTCTCAATGGCACGAACTTTCTCCCAGTCTGTACCAATTCCGAAAAGGCCCACCTCCTGCTCCTTGGCCCGTTCCTTGCGGTCTATCCCCCGTTGACATTGAACGTAGAGGTTTTGTGTATATGTTTGCTCAACGGTCTTTTCAAAATTTGAAACCGCCACTCCACGCTTGGTTGCCTTTTCTGAGGGCTGTCCAGCACCCCCAACGGCCTCGGCATTATCCCGCGCAATTTCTGCGCCGATAACCGGATGACCGAAGAATTCTGCTTTGTTGACATGATAGCGAACGCCGTATCCGCCAGTCTGCCTCTCGAGGTTGTACCTCGCTGAAGGTTCAAATGAAAACCGTGGATCTGGTACTGGTGTCGTCCCGAACATATTGGGTATTGCAGAGATGAACGAAAATGCAAATAGAATGAGGAGTGGCATGAGTTGAATCCATAATGATCGTGTTTCTTGAGGGCCCTGTTGATGACGAGGTTGGCCACCCATACGAGTAGTACGGAAGCCTCCTGGACCGAACGTCGTTGTAAACACTACAGAAAGTCATGGGCTGAGTCCATAAAATCGTGGGGCATATGTACACACCTGGCCCACCACCGAATCCAGATGCACCAAACGTGTTCCCTCCACCAAAGAACATGTTGAACAGTTCTTCAGGACTTATCTCTCCCTCGAAGGAAGCTCCTCCTCCTGGGCCGAACGGACTGGCTGAAAATCCTGGTGAACGTGAAGGCATTCCACCAAAACGATCTTCTGGATCACCGCCACTACGGTCATATATCGCACGTTTTTGCGAATCTAAAATAAAGGAGGATCAGCAACCCAACCTAAGGTTCTAATATTTGAGCGCACCTGAGAGGACTTGGAATGCTTTCGAAACCACTACAGCAAATTTTAATTTTAGTGCCGTGATGTAAAATGAAATAAATCACATTTGAACGCTTCGTCCGCTCCAGGTGCGCCATTTTTGTCTGGATGCAGTGCCAGAGCCAGCTAGGGAAGAGTTGCTTGTTAAAGGATTGGTTGAGATAGGAGAACACTAGCGTACTTTGCGATAGGCCTTCTTAATTTCCGACTCGTCGCAATCCCGCTTCACAGCCAATATCTCATAATATTCAGTGACCTTGCAGGATCGCACCCTCTTCACCACTGAAATCTGCTCTGCCGTGTATTCCCTCTTCTCGCCGCCCATTCCGTTCGCCGTCCCGTTACTCTTTATATTGTCCGAGCTCGTGCTCGCCGAGGCGGCGGTAAAAGGATGCCTATGCCTTGCTCCAGATGCTGATGGATGCTCCTGAGTGGAAGTAGATGTGGGCGCTGACTGTTCTGTCTCTGAAGTGGCATTGATGGACGCCAATAGCTTCAGGGCTTGCGGTGTTTCGAAAAGGGCTATCGACTTTTGGCAGAACTTGCGTGCAGAGGTAACATTGCCCGCATCATGGTGTTTCCTTGCTATAGCAAGACATTTGAGTGCTTCGTCCTTGTTACTTTCCATCAACTTGAGCAGGAGGCGGTAGAGGAGACGACCAATTCGCCCACGAACACGGCGGACAACTTATCGCTTACGTGGGGTTTGGTAATTACGTAATATTCTAGCGAGCTTGGGCAGATAACAGACCTCTTCCTTACTAATGCAATCGCAATCGTCGTCGGTGCCTCCTGAGGAAGCCTCGAATGAGCTCGAGCGCTTCAGGCAAGAATGGTTAGCTGAGTTGCGCAACAGAAAGGATGCTTCAGGCGCACCTGGTACAGCCACCGCCAAAAATGACGCGGGGGAAATAGACGCCCACCACCACAGTGGCTCAAGCAAGGTTGCCATCCGGTCCTCAGACGCCGTAGAAGCACTCCAGAAGATTACGGTATCCTCTTCACAGAGTATTACTGGATCTGTTCCTGCAATTACTCATTCAGCTCTTCTGGCTGCATGCCCACTCCCTCCAACCCTTGGGTCTGCGCTCGGTGTATACCGTCAAGCTGTCTACAAAGAGCAGAGCGGCGAACTCGATGATGCCCTCCAACTTTATCGTCAGGCATTTCGCATGGTATTTCTGTCGTTGGTAATAGACTGAATGCACACTTATCCATTTCAACCTTCATGTAGGACCCCCACGTGGACAGAGTATTCCACAGGGAGGAAGCACTGTCTGCAATTGCTGCAGCACAGCAAGACTTGAACACCTCCGTCACGTCTGATGTTCCTGTTGACGAGCTTGCAGTGAAGGTGCAAACTTCGTTGACCGTAAAACCTGTTAAACCCAGGGTCACGAGCCAAGCCCTATCTACTCTCCTTGAAGGTTTCCCATCCAACCTCACGTTCGAGCCCGAGAATGAGGAGGAGCTTGTACATCTACAGAAAGTCCCTGACGAGATTCTGGTGATGTTCCTTCGCAAGTTGGACACAACTTCAATCGAACGGTTTGCTCGCGTTAGCAGAAAGGCTCGAATCGTAGCTTTAGATTCAGGGATATGGAGGTGCTTTCCATACTCAGCGTGTACAGTTTTCTGTGTGTGTAGATACTCACATCTTCTTTTTGCAGAGAGCTGGTTAGAAGCACCTACAACCCTCCTCAGGTAACTGATGTAGGAGAATTAACCACTGTCCTCGAACGATGTCTATATGACTATAGACGGGTCTACATTGAGCATCCACGCGTCCGCATAGACGGTGTGTATATCGCGACATGTCATTATGTGTAAGTCGTTGCAGAACAAGTTATTCTCGTCATTAAATTCATTTGTTTCATGCCTACTAGTCGCCATGGCCTTAGTGAGAACCCTTGGACCAATGTGCGTTGCAGGCTTGCATCATTCGCTAGCAATCTACCAACACAAGTCACCAGATGAACCACTTGATCACCTATCACCGATACCTGTGAGGTATCTCCAGAGATCGCCGAAGACGATACTGAATACACTTTATACAGTCGCTTTTTCCCCAATGGCCAAGTACTGTCTCTGCTTACCAATGAAGAGAACGCCCCACAGGAAGTAATACCTCTCCTTAAACCCACACTACGCATGCAGGTGAAATAAGCCCTCAAACGGTTATCCGCCTTCACTTCTAACACCACGACCACAGGGACTACAGATAGGGACATGGAGCC
The DNA here is from genome assembly GCA_018850275.1 of Tephrocybe sp. 9174TJB. Classification (NCBI taxonomy): domain Eukaryota; kingdom Fungi; phylum Basidiomycota; class Agaricomycetes; order Agaricales; family Lyophyllaceae; genus Tephrocybe; species Tephrocybe sp. 9174TJB. The sequence continues at coordinate 66,162 of JABAJT010000007.1, forward strand.
TAACGGATACCACAATTCAGCTTTCCAACCTTGTCGATAGGAGTGGTCGCTTCCCTCTCCCGACGGATGCCCAACACCCTCCTGCTACTGAGGGTGTGGGCACCCGTTATTCATTTGTTATGACCCTTGGTCTCTTGTCAAAGCCACTTGGCCGTTGGAACAAGATGCACATTATAGCGTACCACTCAATCCACCTCGAGTCGGGAGACATAAACGAGGTCGGGTTGAAGCACGAGCGACCATACTGGTTCTCGAAAGTTCGGTCTTACGGTGTATATTGACGATTTTATATGCTGAAGCAGATATATATATCCTTGTTGCGCCTTTGCGCCTTTGTACAGATAAACAATGGAAATGGATTGCATGCACTCTTTTACAGCGCTTTCTCGATGATTGATTGATCATTGGAACGTAATAATATGGAAGTTTAGAATTTCGATCAGCAGAAATGGATCCTCCCAGTTAACAAGATAATACAGTATCATAATAAGGGACTCGAACACTACACTACCCCCAATTTCCCCAAAGCCACGGCCGTCGCGCGTCTCCTCTTGTTTCCCCTCCTAATCTCATTCAAATCGTTTTCAATGTCGACTTCTTTGCATGGTCCCAACTGACCCAAGCTTTTGCCCAACTGACCAAAAGCCTGGGGGCCAGCCCCACCATTGCCTTTTGGTCTGCGTCTGCCTCCTGCCCCAGTTGAGCCGCCACCTTGCGGAGCTGTGGGTGCAGTGGAGCTGGTAAGCGGGAGTGGAAACGGTGAGGGCAACTCATCAACGGATAAGGAATGAGGGTTGAGGAAAGGCCCGGACGTTATGGGAAGGGATGAGATGGGACCAGCATGGGGTACAGACGAGGTGGCGGATCCGAGTGGTGTGGGTGGCGGAGAAGTGCCGAGTTTGTTGCGAAGCTTGCGTGTAATGTGTGGACGCGAAGACGAGTCCATGGCAGCATCTGCAGAGAGAGCTCAATACAAGGAGGAAAAAAAGGCGAAAATAGATACTCACCGCCTGATGCCCCCTCGCCCTCCTTTTCCTCGCGTGCTCGCCTTCGTCTCTCTTCGATGCCCTCTAACAAGCGCTCTCTGACCCTCTCCCGTCCTCTTCGCCACTCTTCTTCAACGCGCTCCCGCTCCTCCTCGTAGGCATTTTGTGCACATTCGAGCCCATGCCTCTCTTCAAAATCGGCTTGTGCAAGGAGAGCACCACGTTCCAGTGTAAGCGGAAGGAGTCGAAGGTTGTATAGCGGCACTTGGTCAGGATGGGTAGTTAGCTGAACGACTGTGTGATGGAGCGCATTGATTGTTTCATGGAAGTGACGCCCACTGTAATACTTTGTCAGTCGGGACGATATTGCTGTGAAGAGGGCTCACTCGTCTCGTCGATCACTCATTTCCTTGCCTAGTTTTCCTGCAAGCTCTCTCCTCCTCTTCTCTCTCTTTCCGTCATCAGCTGTACCTGTAAGCTTGTAGTGAGATACGACTCATAGAGGAACAAATAACGCACTCACCGTGATGTGGGTGATGTACTCCTCTTGAACTGCTTGCATGACTGTGGTGGCTCTGATGCTGGGTCTGGGGGGCGTAGATATCGGGGCCTGGTGGTTTAAAATGAGAGCTTGAGTGAGAAGACTGGATATGATGAGACGAGGATGGGTAGTGAACGGGAAACAGGCCCTGCTGAGGCGGCGCCATTTCTGTGCAGACTGGACGGAATCAGAACAAGAGTGCCTTGTCGGCTCGGAAGTTCGAAGGCTAACGGATCAATTTTCCTCCGGTTTCCGATCATCCTCCGAGTCTTTCGAAATTTTTCTTTTCTCTCCCACAACATTACATTGCCCGCCTAGCTCAATCGGATAGAGCGTCAGACTCTTACCAAGGCAGTGGCATCTGAAGGCTGCGAGTTCGACCCTCGCGGTGGGCTAAAGACAACGTTTTTGGGTGTAGATCAGGGCAAGGGATCAGGACGAAGGTTGGGGCGAGGACTCGCAGCCTTTTGGTTTAGCTATGTTAGTTGCTGGCGTGTGTCATGCTGGTTTCATAACATGCTTATTTGATATTTGGTGGATAATTTTCCAGATATAACCAACCACCTCTAGATCTTGAGCTTGAGAAACAACACTGTACATGGGACTCGGTATATAAAAGTACTACTAATGGTATGTAGCTCAATAAGCGACATATGCCACGCACAGCAACGGAAAGCCAGCATACAAACCTAGCCAAAATACAATATTACCTAAAAGCTTATTCCGTTTCACCATAGGTATCCGACTGATAACAATCATTGGTATTTGTACAATCTGCGTGGAAGAGACGGCAAGTGAGGACTTGTTTTCCTGGAACTGGTACATCAGGACCACTTGCCTGGAGAACGAAGAGATAAAATCTGTATCAAACGCACATAAGCTAACTCCGTTCGTATCTGATATTACGTTCTCATACCTGAACTTCTTCGTCACAATCACCATGACGAGCTCATGTACGGAGGCGCTGAGTAGGAATGTAAGGAACATAGCCCAAGTCCGCGACAAGCCATAGCCGAGGATGGTAGGGGCGTAGACATGTCGTAACAGGAATGTATGCACGGGCTTATTCCACTTCCGCGAGAACTCATCCCATGATGTAGAGTTCCACCTTTGTTTCAAACTTGTAAGTTACACGGGGTGTAGTTGAAGCCATGCACCCGTACTGTTATGCAAAATATCATCAAAAACGTTCATTACACCAACTATGGGTTGGAACGTACCCAATCTTCGTAGAATTGCCGATCGGCGAAACTGTTTGGAGTTAACATTAGCAAAATTGAATATGGGCCGCTCACTATGAGAGTTCTGCAAAAGCGTTGCATATACACTCTGAAGATACGTCATCCATCTTGGAAGCTCATGAGAGAACAAAAAATAACTGACCGAAAATGATAAAGAACAAAAGCAGGTAAGCCATCATGAATGGAAGTGCGAGGTCAAGCAATGCTCGCAATACTGAATGGTTCCCAGTAGGCGTGTACGGAAGTATAAACGTTTCTGTCACAGTGTATAGAAGCGCGAATGTGCCAAAGGTGGCAACCTGGCTAACTTTGAGCTGGAGGCGAATAAAAATTAGCGTCACTCACTGTCTTCTCGAACACGTAGATTGGTCGAATCCTACATGAAATACGTGGGCATTCATGACTTGAACACGAACAAGTACTCGCACCTATCCGTTCTCGGGTATTCAAGCTCGTAGACGAGTGTCGGAATGAGTTGGTAAACGGCAAAGTTCTTCAATGTGATATTGCTAGGCCATGACACGTATGTGGGCCCAGGGCTCGTCAGCTCGCTCTGAAGTTCGGAGTACTCGCACGCTAATTCAGCAATGTGAGGTTCTGGATGGTCGGTCAGTATATGGGGCTCGGGAGGAGGCACAGAGTGTGTATTTTCCCCTTTTGCGGTGGAGATATCAGTGACCGAGATGTTGCCCTCGGTGGCTTGAGATATTTTTCTAAGGCGGCGCCGGAGGGCGCTTGCAGTGGCTGTATCTGTATATGATACGGTGGAGCCTTCTGGTACATTTGGAGTCCCTGGGATAGCAGTCGGAGTAGTCACAGCTGACTGGGAGCCCCCCGTACTGGCAGCCTCTGCTTCCATACGACGTAATTTGGCATCCCCAATCGCATTATCCCATCCCCCGACTGACTCTGTTGCCTGGCGAAGTAAGGCGAGAGTCTTCTCGCTCTGTATGCTCACGCGTTGAAGCTGACCATTGACTGTCATGTAGGAGTGCATTTTCATGATCATGACCTGAGGTACCGTTGAATGATACACTCAAAATTAGATCATGTAAAGAGCGACTCACAAGTGAGTGTAGAGTTAGGAAACCAGATTGTACCCATGGCCATTTCCTACAACGCAAGCTCAGAAAAACGGGTATAATACAAACTCCTGCTGGCAACATACCGGTTAAACGTCCAGGTGATTGCAGCACAAAGTATTGTCGTTTGGAAGATATGTTGGAGGACCATGCCCGTCCAGTAATATCTGATCCACCGCTTTTTCAAAGCAAGTGCAAAAGGAACACATATGCCTGTGCTCAAAACTAGGACGGCGTCACTGAGGGCAAGCACCACCAAGTCTTGCGAAAACATGGTTGCGAACGCGAGATTGAGGGGGCGACCGGTAGCCTCGATGCCGCGAACGTACACGCGCACCGTGAATATGAATATGGATATCCAAAACAACGAGAAGAAGCCCTGTTGAGGTTAGGGAACATGGCACAAAGGTGGCACGTTGGCGACATACTCGAAATTCATTTGCTCCTGACGACTCGTTCGTAATGTCAAAATGAGACTTTCGAGGTGCGAAGGTGATTAACGCGCGCAATTTCTTTGTCGACTTGGAGCGATACGGTTTTGAGACGTACAGAGTCCCTCCGGATGTCTTGAAACCCCCACTGTTTGTACGATTCGACAAGGACACCACTGATGGAGCCAACGCAGGCTGAGCCATGATGGGAATTTAAATTGGTTTACGTTCCACAGTCGTGAATTATGTGGCAAGAGCCAGATGAGCCGATATCCGGCGGGAAGGGCAGAGTGTGGTTGGAAGCAAAGTTGATTCCGTCATGTATGTTGTAATCGAGTCTGTTTGACCCTGGGTAGGAACCCACGCAAGGACGGAAGAACATGGTGACTTGATTGACATTGTAATATACAATAAATTAAGGTAAAAATTTATACGACCCCTTCAAAACGCCATCCCGGGACATTTGCGAAGGTAGGCGATCTGCGAGGACGAGACGGTTGTTATGGCCGCGTAGTTTAACGTTCAAACGCATGGAAAACGAGCGCAAGACGTAGATATTGTCACGGCGTGTAGTGAAAGGCGGTTCAAAGCACAGTAGCGAATCGAAAAATTTCTCGGACGTTGGACAACAGTGACAAGTGTATCATACACAAAAGACCTACCAGGACTTCGGAATAGGCTCAACAGAGTTTGGCCGCCTTTATAATAAATCGTTTATTTATGCTTGTTAGGCATCAAAGCTGCACGTGTAATTGGATCTTCTGAACCAACATCCCACTGCTGCCAGACTCATTTAACGCATCCTCCGCTAGGTCTTGGAGATGTCCGCTCGAAGGGTTTCGGAGAAATCAGTAGAGATTCCTAAAAATCCTCAGTTCATAGATTTCCCGAGGTCGGATGGTAATTCCTCAAAATGGCCCACAAACACGACACAGGTAGTCGACTCTGATGGGGAGGTCAATTACTATCAACCATTGTCTCTCGACCAAGGGCCAGCAATTCGATGGCGGATGGGTGTCGCACAGGGAATTGCAGCAGCATGTTCTATGCCTGGTCAGTTGGAAATCGGTTGTTCTGGGTTTCGTTCGTGACGCATCTTTATTAGCCAGCCCCTCCTATATCCTCAGAAGTTGGCCTGAAGGCTACGCGTTCTTTGATCATAACAAGGGTCCCGTAAACAATCCAAGGCATGACTTATATCTTTATGGTGACGCCCCCAATTTCAACCTTCCCTGATGTCAATGAGTCCTCACAACTTCACAGGCAGTTCTTCAAAATTTCGTTCGATCAATGAGTTCATTCCACACGCTATCTGGCTTTATCAAAACACTCAGACAGACACCTCCAAATGTCTGTGTAAATACTGTGCAAAACTGCCACAACGAGAAGTCACCAAATCCCATGCGCCCGGCATCATGCAGGTATCTAACAATGCGTCTTCGCCTTCGCGTCCTAGACCTGGGCGAACCAAGACTATGCGTGAAACGGCGATGAAGCGCGCACAAGATAAAGTCTACGCGGCTGTGCAAAAAGCACCTATTCCTGTTATCTCAAAATCTCCGAATATCCACAACAAAGCCACAATGCTCGTTGAGCGCAATTCAGACCTCAGAGCCGTATCCGGGAACACAGCAATGAAACTTCGCCGATGGTTTAGGACAGGTGAACTATTATGGTGCGCTCTAAACAAACCAATTCAGGGCCCAGACAATGCCGTTATCTATTTCTGGCCTGGACTTGTTGACGAAGTGAAGCTCAAAACTAGTCCAGTGCCACGAGAAAATTCATTGGTCACAAAAGAGGACGGAAATACGCAGGACGTGGTTGCCGATGACACCGATGGAACACCTTGGGGTATCACCCAATCCACGGAGTACCGAATGCACTTGCTCGCTGTGAACCATACTTATCTCGTATCTGACAACCAAGTGCTACCCTATCAAGCTCATATTCCCCCGGATGATCTTATCGTCCAACTGAAGGCCTTTCCGACTGAGCGCCTCAATTTCGACCATGGGGTTATGTCAAGCTTTAACCCATGTCCCAAAGAAGGAATTGCGCGGTTTGATGATGCAGTCGCGCCCTATGCGATGGCAGTTCAAATTGGATCCACGCTTTCTGGCTACTGGTGCCTCACCGATGAATGGGCTTTCGATTATCGCTTAAGCTCGGATGTTCTCCCTCCTTCCTTCTCTACTCCTCCTCCTCCTCCTCAGCCGGCATCCTCTTACGCTATGGATTTATCGGCAGCTATCCAATCCGCAGGTCAGCATAACCAAGAAGCAAATCTTTTAATATCCCCGGAACTATCCTCATCTCAAAAAAATATCAATCAACCAAACGGAATCCACTACCCTCAAGTCACAGGGATAGTGCCTGGTACGTCCGCCTCGGACAATCAACGAATTTCAGGACGCATTCTTGGAAAGATATCATCGCTGCCTGCAACCCCACAATTGACCCAGATGCGCTTCCAAGGCATGTGGTGGGGTGCGGAACGTATATGGACCGATGAATTTGTTCGCTTGAAGGTGCCACGCAAATGTATCGCCCCTCTTGGAGCGGAGAATATTTTGCCCCCATCGGGTCCAGGAATATCGGCGCGAGAGAAGTGGAAAGGAGACATCAGCGAGATTGGGGCCGGTTCTCGAGGGGTCTTCATGAGATTGGATGGACTTTTTGTTGTTGACGCTGTGCAAAGTGATGGGTCAACACGAAAGGAAGTCCGAGCAAGTGGCATGTTGTATGAATTGGCTGATCAAGATTGGGAGGAAGAACCTATCTCGGGTTCTGGCACCAGCAATACAACTTCTGTAACCTTCATTCCTGCCCCGTCTCCTCTCAACCCCCACATTATTCCTCATCCTAATTCAGAGCCGTTAATGCCTGTCGCGACGCAGCCAGAGCAACCTCCGCCGAATCCCTTACCCCCAACCTCCCAACAATCCCATCCTCAGCGCCCATATTACATGTTACCCGAACCTCCCACGGGCTATAGGTTCCGTCCTATACTCCCCGAGGGACATGAGGCTGTTGTTTCTCTTAGTTTCATCAGCGGACGTTACTATCCCAGAATACTGTCCCATCCTTTGTTGGAGAAGGCCGTAGATTCGGCGATGGCGAGCCACGACGAACTCATTGAACACAATAACTTGTGGGCTCTGGAGGGCCTGTCTGCAGGCTTCCATAATTCTGTGGATCCAACATACTACAAGGCGACACGAATGAAGATGGTAGAGGATGCAGACAAGACCTCGGGGGAGGAGCTAGAGGCCCACAAGCAACGGCGGATCAATGAACAAGTCGGTGAGAAAACGGAGGATGATGAGCTAGGTTACCCGGACGCGATGGACGTTGATAGTTAAGGACAAAATGTAGAATGTATCATGCTGTGTATCTTGCTGCCGATGCAATTGTATCATCCCCGACAGTGGTGGCGTTGTTGACATGTGTGACGCAGAAAGTTGTGTATGCTTACGTGATGCAATAACTTGACAACAAACTTCATTATAATATGGATGGCCGGCAGGTTAGGCCTGCAATGCGACCGCTCGACCCCATCCTCATCGGCTCATTCCCTGCGCCGCCCACCCACATCCCAGTCACACCCACGTCCCCCATCAACAACCCCCCGCCATCCCGCCCGCCGTCGACACCACTCCCGCCATTGCCCGGCCAGCAGCTCTCCCTGATCAGCGTCGACGACATCCCAGTCAGCAGCGACGACGACGACGATGACCTCCTCGCTGCCCTCCCCCCTCTCTCTCGCGCACGCAGCACGCTCTCTGTCGCAGACCCCATCGACCCATACACAACACCCACGCCGACAGCATTCGCCTTTCCCCGTGCATCGTCTCCAGACATTGCAGCCATCATCTCTGCCACCCCTCGGCCCCGCGCTCACTCGCTCCACAAGTCCAAATCCCAACGCAGCGGCATCAAGCGTCGCGCGTCCGAAGGGCTTGCGAGTTACAGACGGTCGCACGTCTCGCTCGCATCGGCGCTGGATGACATTGACATGCAGATGAACGCTTCCGACGACGATGACACGCGGTCGTGGATTGACCACGACGAGTTTGGGAAACCGTTGCCCTATAACCACTTTGCATCGCTTGAAAGGCAGCTCGAACACTCGGACAGCGACGCCAGCGACGATTCAAGTTTAGACCTACACACTCCTTTACCGTCAGTAGTCCTTGTTTACAAAACAAAACAAAGCCACTGACAGCAGGGTAGACATCTGATGCTGCGGCATGGCCTTCTTTCACCGCAGTCCAAGCTCATACTACCCGCCCGCAACAGCGTCCCTTCTACTTCATATCCACTCAAGGATGCGCGCGACACCACTCAGCGTCGCATCAGACACCGCGATGGCAAGCTCCTCAAAGGCGGTATCGGTCTAACCACAGGTCTAGGATGGAGCGACAGGTTTGTTTAATCCCATCTTGTTTCTTTTTCTGACACATTCCTGCAGCGAAGACGAAGACGCGCCCTCTGCACTCACCCGTCGCATCTCCTCCCTCAACCTATCCCGTCCACCATCCTCCCTCTCCTCCAAACAAAAATTCTCAACCGCCTCCTCCTCATCCCTATCCCTCCCCTCCTCATCCCGCCGCCACCCCCTCGCACGAAGCACAACAACCCCATCCCTCCTCCGCGCATCAGACTATTCCCTCGAAGCCCTCTCAATATACGACAAATTCGGCGTACCACGCACCCCAAATTCAGCAGGTTCATCCTCATCCGGGAGCTTTGTCTTGCCCGCCCGAACGCCAGCATCAACAAGAAGCGGGACACTCGGAGGCGGGATACCCGAACACGACGAACACGAACACGATGACCATTCCTCCCTCTCTTCTTCTTCCTTCCTAAACGACACTTTCCACCGTCCCACACACCCCGAGATGCACATATCAGAGCTCGGCGTGTTGCGTGGACCACGCAACACGCCCACCCCAGCCAACGCCAACGCCAACGCCAACACAACCACCATGCTCCTCAAGCGCGAGAAATCTCTCCCGGCTCTCCCGGGCGCTGCTGTCCTCTCCAAATCCCTCGCCGGGGGCGGGAGGAGCAATAGCAACAGCACGTTGTCCACTGCTTCGTCTGCCAGCAGCACACGCGCACGCGCACGTACGCCATCCACCACTTCTTCGAGGACGTCGGGGGGTAGTCGAGGGTCTTTGATGGTCCCTCCTGGATCTGGTGCTGTGAGATCGACGATTACAAGTGCCGGTGTCGGATACACATACACCAGCGCGAAAAGCTCTCCCGATCCAGGGTCGGCGTCTATACCAACACCGACAACGATGAGCACGAGCACGAGCAAGATGCGGACCCCCCGTCCGCTTCGGCTCGTCTCACCACCGGGTTCGGGTTCGGGTTCGTTCTCTTCTTCTTTATCTGCTACAACAACGACAACGACACCTAAACCCACCACCACCACCTCGTCGTCCTCACCAGCACAACCCACCCCACCAATCCACCTCCTCCCATCCCCCCACCTCCTCTCCCAGCGCAAACACCTCGCTCAGCGAGTCCAAAAACCCGTTCCGGTTCCGGTACCGGTGCCTCTGGTGTCTTCACCTCCTACCTCTGCTTCCTCGATCCCATACGCATCAGCCCCACCGCCCCTCTCGCCGCTCCCTTCCCCACCTAGACCGCGCACGGGTACCGGGATGGTGTATCGGTCGTCCCGGGGAGGAGGAGGGGGAGGGGGAGGGGGGCATATTACGAGGATGAAGGCTCCTAGTGCGAAACCTATACCGCTGTGACCGTCCGCGCCGCACTGGACGGGATACATGTAGAGAACGCCCGAACAATTGGCAGCCTGTTCGGAGAGGCTTTCCCTCGTCGTATTGTTTATCGTTGATTTCACCGTGATATAGGTACGACATATATATATACGTATACATATACCTCTGTCTCTCTTCTCTCTACATCTGTACCCACCCCCCACCTTCCTTCCTTCCTTCCTTCCTTCCTTCTTCCTTCCTTCCCTATCCTCTCCATCTTTTGAATTTTGTAATAACATAACATGTATCCTCCCCCTCGCTCCCTCGCTCCCTTCCTTCCTTCCTTCCTTCCTTCTTTGAATTTCTACCGAGATGTACATACATACATATACGACTTTCCTCACATACACTCCGTTCGTTCGTTCTACATAGTTTTGTTGTCAGAGGGGATCCGGATGGATGGATGGCCATGTGTTTCAATTTTACGGACGGGTTTGGTTTGTGTTTGGTTTTGGTTTTGGTTTTTGTCGGATTTGCTCAGCTCATGATCATATATATCGGAGTTATGTACGTAGATGTGTACATCTTGCTGCCGATGCAATTGTATCATAAATACGTATGCCACGACCACTGTTGACAATGACTATCTAGCTATCACAAATCAGAACGATCAAAGTCCGACCAAACTTGTGCATTCCTAACACTCATCTGCCTTGGAGACTGGTCTCATTTCAACTGCAGCCGCGCACAGGGCGCACAACCCGCCCACAGCTGTTTGAGGAGCCGTCGGCGTCGTGCCTACGCTCGCTGCCTCATCCTTTGCTCTTGTGACATTTTTGGCCAGTGGCAGTGACTTCGGCGGTTCCTCCAAGAGTAGCCTTCTTCATTTACATTCTTTTATTCCTTCCCTCATGGTTTCTACGAGCTCCCTTACTGGAAGCACCTCGTCCAAGCATGATCCGGCCCTTCCTCCTTCACCGTCGAGCTTAAGCGCGAGTTCAGCTTCCTCATCCCAGCTTTCCCCAGATCAAGAGGATGAAGGTGTGGGCACATTTAACAAACCGCCTTGTACTCACTGACCCGATGCAGAAAATGACACTATTACACGTAATTTGGCGAAGAAGGGAGGGAAACAACCAAGCCAAGAGTATGTTGCGTCCTTGTTCTCATCCCCAGCTCTTTATTTATGGCCCCATGCCAGAGACCTGCGCCTGTTGGCGATCTCGACGCACATGACGGAGCTGTCTTACTCCATCTCTGATATTCAAACGCGTATTTTTGGTAAGATATACACACGACTTCCAATACGATGGAGAGTTAATATGACATTCAGAGATCCAGGAATTAAGACACAAATCTCAAGCTGCCACCGATACCACCAGTACCACGAATGTCATTGACCAATCCTTGATGAACCTGAACGAAAAGCTCGAGAGCGTGGAGAAGGGCATGAAAACCATTAACGAGTCTCTGGATCCTCTCCTTCAAATCGCATCTACACCCACTTTCCAAAACAATGGTGACCCGAACAACAATACTTTAATTCTTAGGAAGCATGCAGCTTTGCAAGCAGAATGGGAAACTGTACGAAACGAAAGTGACGTTCTCAGAGAGGAGCTCAAAGAGGACAAATGGTTAACGGTGTTCAGGACAGTAACAGACCAGGCGGATGGGATGATGTCCAGTTTGGAGAAAGCTGTGAATCGTTGCCAGGTAGATATCCCATCTCGCCCACAGCGGATATGTTCTATCTGACTTCATTACCGCTCAGGACTTCATATGGCAATTTCATCGACGCAGTGCAGATGACCCACGCCAGTCACAAACTTCCTTATTAGCAAACACACGTAATGATAAGCAGCAACCCTTGACCTTGGAAGTATGTACCTCGTTGTTGGACTCTTTTGAGGCGAAGAAAAAGTACGTCAATGCATTAGTTTCGAGAACTTTGGTGTCAACGCATCAAACAGGCACTACATGCCAGCAACTTCAAAGGTTCTAGCGATAATCGATAAAGGCGTACGCGATCGGGTTACAAAGAACGGCGAGACTCTACGGAGACATGCCGAATCTGCTCAACGATGGAAGAACCTACGGGAGCGTATTTCAAGGACAGATGTGGAAATGGAGAACGTGCGACAAGTTTTGTTGAGCGGCGACACAGCGCTCAGCGAGGTTGGTTCAAGCACGTCCGGCACCATGTCTACGAAGAATGGTCATCTTGCGACTCCGTCACGCGCACCAAGCTCTGCAAGCACGCTCTCGAGGTCGATATCCCCCTTCCGCAAATTCGCACGAAAGATCACTGGTACAAAGCCCCCACCTGTGACCCCCCTCTCAGTAAATAAGAATGGAGCCCGCACACCAACCTCGGAGCCCATTCCTACACGCCAACAGAAGGTTTCCTTATTCTCTTCTATACGAGTAAGCCAGCCCACGACGCCTATTACGCCCGACCGGCCAGGCCATAAGTACAGCCAGAGTCTGACGCCAGATTCTTCACCGAGAGCTCTTAGGGTAGATAATAGCACGATCAAATCCCGTGGTCCGCCTCCCAGTACCACTCGACAGAAATGGAACAGTTCTACCAAAGTTGAACCGGAATTGAGCAACAAGGGGACACCGCCTAAGAGGCCACCTTCAGCTACAGGGTCCTATGCTAGCTATGGAGATGTTCCACCTGTTCCATTGTTGGGCGCGTCGTACCGGCGCAGTCTTTCTCGTGCATCAATGGCATCATCTCGCCCGTGGTCGCCTGTGACCTCAACCTCCACAACGCACTCTTCCCAGCCAACTCGTTTCCCGCTCTATCGGCCTCCTTCCCGCGCGACGACTCCTGCCGGGCCTCGTACTACCAGCTCTGCATTCATCACGACGCCTCGATCTCGCCCAAAGACTCCTAGTCAGATACCTGGGCCTTCAAAGTATCCCCAGACACCAAATCGATCAGAGATCGGCGAAGATGACGACAGCCCAAATTTAAGACGTGCCCTGTCTCCAACGATGAGCGTGACATCCTCAGGCTTTGGCCACCCACCACGACCCCCCAGTCGCTCCATGATCCCAGTTCCAAGTTTCCAATTATCTACACCATCACGACCTTCTTCTTCTATGTCATTCCGTGGCGCGGCAACTCGCGCACAGACACCCGAGCATACTCTTCGGGCCAATGTAGAACGGATTGTGCTTTTCCCCGGCACAACCGGACGATCGGCGGCTCGACCGTCTGTGATCAAACTCCCGCCATCAAGTTTCAAAGACAGTACGGCAGGCCGCACCCCCTCCCGACCTGGATCGCGTACTGGCGCCTATACCCCGAACATGGAAAACCTTACCATGCATGAATATATACCAGGCAACCCCAACGACCCCCTTGACGCCGAAGTGGCCACAATCGCCAATTCAACGATGCACAGCTTGCTCATTGAACGCTTGGACCCACCTCTGAAGACAATACCAAAGCAGGGCGAAGAAATCAAAGCAAGATACGCTTTCTCCAACGCCCTAAGTCGGAAAGAGGTTACTTGTCGGTTGACAACTTTGACACGATTATCAAAGGTGTCAGGCAATACAACGTCGACAAAGAAAGTCATGTGTCGAGTCGGTGGAGGTATGTGCCGAGCCTACTTTGATACTTACTAGCTGACATCGATAACGATTTCCAGGTTGGCAGGATCTCAGCGATTACATTCTTTCCCGTCAGGCTGGGCTGTGATCGATGGGTTGTATGTAAAATGCGGTTCGATTCGGGTCCGGTGAAAAGGAGCTCCGAAGACATTCAAGAAATAACTACTCTATGTTATTGTTTATGCTGTTTTACAGCGCCCTCATGACTCGCTGTGGTGCTTTCATATGTATACAAATAGCAATTGCAAGTATCTAATGTTGATGGCAGGGTGCATGAGATCAGTAAAGATAAACCAAGGACAGCAGTTGTTCGGTTCGGCTGAACGAAAAGTTTCAAAGCCGGCTCCTTCAGATTGGAGGGTTGCCCTGGCATGGGATCTTCCATACTGCAGGTCAATGCGAATTCTGGTCCAAAGGCCCCAAACACTGGGCTGGTCCTAGAAATGAATGGTCGGTGTGACAGTGACTTGGGCCGGCCGCCCAAAATATATAAAGGGAACACAGCGGACCATTCTGACTGCACCGCCGCACAACATGCCTCCGCCCACCACTGAGTCTCCTAAACCCTCTCCAGGGAAGAAAATTACGCAGCTGCCTGTTAAGCTGGGGAAAAAGATGATGCATGGGCTGCGACGAATGCGGTCGATTAGTCACGTGCGACACGAGCACCAGAGCGTTTTGCAGGAAGCATTCCCGATTATCACATCCATATCCACCACTCCCCTTTTCCACCCCATCATCGTCGACGCGCGCTCTCGCCGGTCAAGCGCTCCTGTTTCTCCTCACGCGTCGTCCACAACAGCCTTCAGCACATCCAGCTTCCCATCAATGATGAAGGACGCCGAGTTTAGCCGACATTCCGAGGCATCATCATCTTCGAACGAACAATCATCACTGGCGTCAACTTCATCCATGGACGACTCGATACAGGAGGAGCACCTCTCATCGTCAATGCCTGTCGTCAATGATTCTGCAGAGTTGTCAGCACCAAGTGATCCTGCTGACCAGGCAACGCCTCGCGCTGCCGTTTTCTCAGATGAGGCGCCAACATTTTCGAGTTCGTCTGTCGTCATTGAGGAGGATGTCCCGGATCCCTTTTTGATTGACGACGACGCTTCCTCAGAAGAAGAGGAGACGGAAGAGGAGACATCTGCTCCTGGGGAGAAGGCCGAAGCAGATGACACTGAGCTTACAGGCCAGTCAACTGCAACGCTCACCCCCAGCGATGTACCCCTTACCCTTCCATCATCCCCTCTACTATCTGAGTCCGACCCTCCTACGACACTGCCCATCGTATCACCCTCTACCAACGCTAACAAGCCAGTGTCTCCATCCGATAGTGAAACTGATGATGAGGCGCCCGATCTGTTCCTCCCTGGACTCCTTCTGCCTACAATGTTCCTTCCTATTCCAAATGTACGCCGCTCGTTTTCAAGCCACTTAACTTGGTGGTATTCCAAATCTTTATATTATAACTGTATTAGACCGATCCTTTGACTATACTTCTCACGAAATATATCTATCCTCCTGAGAAACGCCCCGTCCGCGATGTTACCGGCGACTGGCATCAAAACGACTTCCATACTCTCGTCGTAAGTTTGAGATACCGTGCTCTGTCGGGCTGTCAGTGATATCGAATTATTACAGATGACAAATAGTTGGCGCGCTCTGGCCAGAATGGCTCGAGATCGGCTTGTCGAGGCCAACCCAGAGGACCTGACCCTTATACTAGGAGTAAGCTGAACTACCTCCATACGATCATGTCTGGTGTGCATGAATCTGAGCACTTGTTTTGTTTCAGCTATGGTACCTTCGTCTGGCGTGTCTAGCCCGCCTGCGCCTTTTCAATCAGACCTCAGCCGAATGCACCAACCTTTTTGTTGTCCTCAATGCCATCGAGCCACTTGAGGCGCGCGAATGGGTCTTTTCCCGTATACTCCCCTTTGAGCTGGAAGTCATGTACGCACGCGTCAAGTACTGGGCAGGTGACCACATGGGTCACCTCGATGCCTTGAACGCTCTTGTCCACAAGTGCAGGTCAAAAGCACGGCAAACGAAGGCGAACCCTGAGTCTGTGTCAATGTGGAAAGAGCGTGGTGCCCGCGTGTGTTTGATCATTGCTTCACAGCTTGTGGAAATGAAGGTTTGCATATCCATCGTCGGTCATCACTATGCCTGAACGCCTTCTATTCTGTGAATAGGAATATAGAGCCGCAACCAAATTACTGGAGCCTCTTTGCAATCAAGGAGAAACTTCCACCGCAGCTTTACGTTCTTCCATCGGTCGTATCTATCTGCAAAGCGGCGAGATTCAAACGGCTACTAAGCATTTTGAAATTGTATCCGCTGACCCCTCCGCTGGACAAGATCTTAAAGACATGAACGCGGGCCTCCTTGCATGCGCAGGGGGTGACTGGGACAATGCGAGCCGTCTTTTCCAGGATAGCGTACAAAGAGATGCTAACAACTTTGTGGTATGTATACGATTTATACTGCCTGTCTGCGTCCTCTTCGCTCATTACACTAAATATCTTAGGCTGTCAATAACCTCTCTGTTTCCCTTCTCGGCCAAGGAAAGGTCAAAGAAGTGTGAACTCCCCTGAACCCCGATACCGTTTGAAACTGACAACTTCATTTTTACTGCCAGGGAATAGACGTTCTGGAAACCGCGCTACGGGCATCCCCTTCAAGTGTAGTCGTAGCCGAGCCCTTCCTATTCAACCTTTGTGAGTTTCCATCTACGCCACAGTTCTTATACCAATTCTCCTGCCGTAGCAACCTTATACGAGCTCCGTTCTGCTACTGCCGCGGAGAATAAGCGAAATCTTTTGCTTGAAGTCTCCAAGTGGAGTGGAGATGGGTTGCGTACTACTTGTTTGAAGATGCCCACAAATTAGAGTACTAATTGATATCAATCATAATTCGAATTTTGGAAGAAAATATGAAACTCATGTAGAGGAAGACACAATTGCACATGTGCAAAGTATGTAGCAGCTCAACGTTCAACAACGAATATAATACAGGGCAACATTTGGCAACCTCAATCAGTTTTCTGAATTCAGAATGTATAATGATATTTGTAGTGTTTGCTTGCTCATATACTTTGCAATTTGACGTTCCACACATAAAGGTGAAACCTCTACGAAAAATGCATTAGTTCCGTGACTAGTTATTTAGTACTTGATGGTATATATATGTTCCGTATACTGTAGGCCCTCAGTAAACATAAGGGATGAACTTCCACTTGACAACAGCGCAGTAACGCTCCCAATCCTTTCCGTACTTGACGGAGCATCTGGAAACAGAACGTTTAGAATGCATGGGGAAACGGCGAGTGACAAGAGTCCGCACCGCTCGAAGTCACGGCTACAACGGTGAATGAGGACGACAATGAAGAACACGGAGTAGAAGTAAGGAATGATAGAGGCAGTCCCAACGATGGCGCCCCACATCAAACTCATCGTCCAGTCGGCCACATAGTTCTTAGGGTGATGATTAGCCTGACTTTACCACATCTGCAACAAAAACATGACATACAGGCTTGCGAGAGTATGCCCACCAGCCACTGGTCAAGAGTCGGTTTCTACGAGGGCGGGATCAGGAATTATCTCTTCAGGCGATGATGATTCATACCCATGAGCGGTCTGAATATAGGTAGGATTCTCGACGACACATCCGGGAAGCTGGGGGAAGGTTTTCCGGAATTCGGTGATTCCTTGGGACTGCATCTTGAACCTGCTCTTTTGCGACATAGAGGTATCCCAGCTACAAAGCTAGGTTTGAATTAGTTGTGGAAGGAGATGTGTGTACACACATGTAGTAGGCGGTCAACAAGGTCGAATACATGATAATGTACGTCAATGTTGAGAAGCGGTAGGTCTCGGGGTCGTGCGAGGCCATATATACTACTGAATAGACGTAGGACTTGTAGGAGAGGGTTATTATAAAGGATGAGGCACAGGAGGATAAATTCACGTACGAATGGGACACCTGCAAGATTCCAAAATATAACGAGGAAACCCCATCTGAAAAAAAAGGTTAAGTAACGGGGATTCATTGCAGTGATACTACTATACTTCTCGTGATACATGTCCCAAGTTTGCGGGATGCACTCTTCACCCTTCCCACTATAAAGCTGATTAAAAGAGGGGCAAGTCAAGGCATGAATATGAACGTACCAGGCATTAAGATAGAGGCCAGTAGCCAAGATCATGAAGGCCATATTCTGCACGCATTTATTGAAACATTGCTGGGGCGAATCGTGATTTGACTTACCGGTGTAACGTAGCCATACTGTTCGTACTGCTTGCAACCGCCAGACACGGCAAGGAAGAAGACGATGACCCAGGGGATGCGGACTTCGCCCCACATCTTTAGGTCAATGCTGCCAATTCGAGGGTTGAGGCAGGCGCCCATGAAATAATCATAGAAGAAATTGCCAGAGGTTCGAATTTGGGTGTTGGTGAGGACGGCATAGAGATACGTTACAAGGGCAACACCGAAGCCATAAATCATGGCGACAGACATCAGATGGCCGTAATTGTCGATGATTTCCGTCAGGCGGAAGATGCCCGACAAGTGGAGTCCTGCAGCGGTGACCAAAGTTACGTAAAGGGAGTTGAGCGCGTTGCAGTTGTACATCAAAGTCTTGTAGTTGAGAGACGGAACAGGAAGTCCTTCCTGTTGATATCCAGGCAAGACTTGGGCCAAAAAGAGTTGGAAGATGACATTGCCGGAGTAGACCTTCCAGGCGTAAAGGTTTGGGCTAGCGTCCTGAAACACGATAGTAAATACGTTTATTCCGTATGGGTTACTTGCCTGTGGCGCACCTTCTGGATATGGGCCCACATCCTTCCAAGGAATGGTTGTATGTCAGCTTGCGAAGTGGGGTAGACCAGCTTGCCGTCGTAGAACCAGAGGCAAATCCAGAGGTAGTACATGAGGACAGGAAAGAATGTCATAATTGCAATGCATCCTAGAGGTCCTCCGAACTCATAGCTGGCAGAACATTTATTTTGACGCGTCGTGGCGAGGGGAAACCAACGTACGTCTCATGCTTGTCCAAACGGGCGTCGATTTCGCGACCTTTTTCGGTAATAACTATTTGGGCTGATTTGCCAGTAGCATTGGCCCGTTGGCGCAGGCCGTCGCTGCTGATGTGGGTGGCAGCCATGGGGAACGAAGGCTTGCCAAAAATTTGGATCAGACCACTCTTTAATATGGCGATGATGTAAGCATTTCTATGTACACAGAATCGTGAGAACCGGAGAATGCAGGGCGTGTGAAAAATCCAGCCAAGGGCTTATTCGTGTTCGGCTTTGAAACAAATTTCGTCTCAAGCTTGTCATCGTCACTGTTATCCCGCCACCTCGCTTCTCCTCATATCACCTCTTTCCTTACTTTACATAGCGTCTCCTCTGTCAATTGTTTGATACATATGGCATCTTCTGTTTTTTACAAGTTCAGCTCTCGGAGGGACGAGTCGCGAGTGACTTTCGATGGCACTGGTATTTCGGTGTTCGACCTCAAACGCGAAATCATTTTAGCCAATAATATGGGTAAGGCAAATGACTTTGACCTTGTCATTCTCGATGCCACCTCAAAACAAGGTCTGTGAACCCCATTTCTTTACGCCGTATTGCGCTTAAACCGTCATAACAGAGTTCAAGGATGACTCACAGGTTATTCCACGTTCGTCATCTGTTATTGTCAAACGTCTTCCTTCTGCGCGGCCTGGAAAGGGAAAGGCCTCGATGTACATCGCAGGAACACCTGCGACGATACCTACCTCCGACCCCATATCCAAACCAGGCGCTTCATCTAGCGGCGCAACATGGCACAAAGGCGCCATGTCTAAGCGTTTTGATGGCAAGGAAGACCCATCGTCAACAACCAAGTCCGCTCAAGTATGTTATCTCGTCAGTCTCTGTTCTCAGTTTTCACGTCGCTGCAGTCGGGCTCAAGCACAGCAATTAAATCTGCTGTAACTAACGAAGATGAACAAGCCGCCCTGGCCGCCATGTTCCAACGTCAAACCGAAAACTGGGAGGAAACCCAGGAAAAGATGTCCCAGTTGGTGTTGCCCCATGCGGGGTTTTGTCAGCGTAGTAGAACAATTTCTAATGAACATTTTTTATTTTCCCCTCTATGCCTTGTGTTCGCGCAGCGCACAGCGCATCTACACAAATCCCCGCGGCACTGGCTTTTCACGCACCACGAAGCCACATACACCTCATATGCCCCAGCCACAGATCGATCGACCGCTTCCACCCAGTTACGTATGTTATCGGTGTGGTCAGAAAGGTTCGCCCAATTCTAGAGAATTCGTCGTAGTCCCCCGCCTTATATCTTCACAAGGCCATTGGATTCAGGACTGCCCAACGAACAATGACCGTGAATTTGATAACAGACCTCGCATCAAGCGTACCACTGGTATCCCGCGAAGCATGCTCAAAGCTGTGACTAATCCCAATGGTGGTGAACTTGGCCAAGGTATCATGGTCACTCCAGAGGGTGGCTACGTCGTAGCTCAGCCTGATCTGTAAGTGCTTCGAACCTCTGTCACGGATGAAATATTTAAATGATCCACCACTGCTCAGGGCTTCATGGCAAAAACAGGTATCGCGTGTCAAGGCATTGTCAGCTGCTGATATCCTTGACCGTGCACCTACGGATCCATCGTTGACCTGTCCTATCGACCATAAATTGTTTCGAGATGCTGTCAAAACTCCATGTTGTGGTACACTGTATTGCGAGGATTGCATCCAGACACATCTTCTAGAACGAGACTTCATTTGTCCGAACTGTTTGAAGAAAGTTGCTTCACTAGATAAACTTATTGTGGATAAACCGACCCGCACCAAGGTTGCCGACTACATTGAGAAAGCCATCGAGGATAGCAAAAAGGAAGGCGAAGAGGAATCAACGCCGAAAGATGGCGGCGCCTCGACAAATGCAACTCAAGTACATCTTCAAAACTTTGTTTCATCTACCTGATCGTGCTGACGAATTGGAACAGACAAACGGGCAGACAACGCAGGAACAGGACCTGTATTCAGACCAACAGCCAGGCGGCATCAATATGGATATGTCCCAGATGGTTGTTGACAGCATCCCACAACTCCAAGCACAACTATCACAGACCTCCCTCATGATCCAGAATCCTTCACTTCCCGCTCAACTTCGACAAAACGCGGAAATGCAACACCAGCAGCTACAAATGCAACTACAGCAGGCCCAGGCCGTCGCAGCCGTTCTAGCAACGGCTTCCACCTTCCAACAACAACAAGTGCAAAACACAAATGCGATGGCTTACGGGATGCAAGGCTTTCCGCAGACTCAGTGGGTTAATAATCAATTTTCCAACCAGCAACCTGCAGGACAAGAGTCAGCATACCAACGACTACCGGTCAACAACCGGCGCAGGAACCTCAAGCGAGACCGCCCATCAGATTTCTTGGAAATCGGCGGGGAGCCTGACAACAAGGTAGCAAGATACTGGGAGTAGATTGGATGGGGAATAACCTGACCTCTGTATACATTTTACTGCTACACATACCAGACATCACTACTCTGAGTCGATCTGAATCATAGTATTATAAATGAGTGTGCAATAATTCAGTAGAGAACACAAGCTGGGTTTATATACATTGGCGGCATATACGTATGGGGAAGAATTGCTCAAGCCTCAGAGTACAGCAATTCCCTGTAGTTGCTCTTTCCTTCCTCCGCCCAAGTGATAGTTTTAGGTGGATCGTGGCCCACCAGCGCGTCGTGACAGCATCACGTGCTTATACACTTTGTGACCGCCTCCGCTCAACCTCTGCCACTAGAACTAAGCATATCCTTTTCCGTTTCCTTGCAACAATGAAGTTTATATACGGGGACTAGACTGAACCTCTCCGTATACACCTCGCTTTGAAGAATGAATGACTCTAGCACCCAAGAACCTCCTTACACGCAAGGTCCTGAACCCGAGCCTGAATTTGTTAATAACTCAGACAGAATCCCATTCCCAGGTGCAGAAGATATCCAGTCGTGTAGGTTAAACTGTCTGTGAGCTTGATCTACGAACTTCTGACGTGCTTTGTAGCATCTGTGGCAAAAAGCCCAACTGGTTGAGTGTTTGGCGGAAGAAACGGTTCCGCCGTGTAGTCACTAACGGAGTACTATTAGATTCTCAGGAAACGAGCTCCTCAAAACAAACGTCGTCCGATAAGCTGACCGCTCTTCCAACTTCGAAGAGCACACCGAACACGAACCGCTTTCGTTCTCCCGTTCTTGGCAGTTCAAGTAATTTTCTTCCGAACCGGCTTTTTCGTCGTAGCCTTGATGCATCTGTTTCTCTTCCATCGTTCTCGCACGCCGATTTGGACCCCCCTTTGGGATGGAAATCAAACAATACACATGGCATGCGCTCTCCTGAACATTCCCCCGAGAAAGATACGCCTAGGCAAAGAGTGTCTTTCGATAGCGATCGAGGCTCATTACCAACCATTCAGAGCGTTAGACAAGGTGAAGCTATTCGAATACCGGTATGACTTTACTGATCTTAGTTCAAAGCCCTCTCTCGCATGAGTCGGGGCAGCGATCCTGTCATTACATCCCCAGCTCAACGTTCCTCGGCATACAGAGGCATGCAGAAGGAAGCGGACTCTCTGACGC